>JAIUZE010001368.1:0-225160 GCA_022085475.1 Heliosperma pusillum | reverse complement strand
AAAAGTTATTCTTTAATTCCGAATAAATTCAAAATAATTATATTAAATTATCATAAATCCTAATAAATCTTAATAAAAATAAATTAAAAATATTATTTTTCAAAATAAAATTTCGGTCTTTCAATTTATGAGGCGAGTCGGAAAAGCCAACGAAAGTCAAAGTTGACTAAAAAGTCAAGAAAAGTCAATGATGACTTAAAAGTCAAGAAAAGTAAATGACGACTTAAAAGTCAAGAAAAGTCAATGACGACTTTTAAAAAGTCAAGAAAAGTCAAAGACGACTTAAAAGTCAAGAAAAGTCAAAGATGACTAAAAACGGTCTTTTCATGAAATCTCCCAGAAATTCCAAATACGAACGCGGAATTTCAAAATAAGACTCGGAACAAAAATTTCTATTTTAAAAACTTAAGTTCTACTGAAAAGTGTTAGTAAATATTTTTACTAGAAAAATCGGGTACTTTTCGGGTTGTTACAAGTGGCTACAACAGCTGCCCATTCTAAATCCATCACAAGCTTATCTGCTGTTAAGAGTCGCCCCGTGGTGGGGGAGACGGTTTGGGTTGCACAATCGATTGCGGGTTAGCCGATATAGCAATCCTTGTGGTTGCAAAACCTTTACGCAACAATCAGTATTTATATAAGGACGTCGCTTATTTACGGAAACACACAGCAGACTATTGCTTCGTCGACGACATTGATTGTAACCCTAGGTACGGTAACATTTCTCTACATATCATCTCTATATTTGGCCTCAAAATTAATAATTTATAATTACAGGGAATGCCTAGCAGATTATGAACGGAATGCTCGACTAAATAGGGATGACATAATGTCAATGCTACCTGAGGTGAAAACGTCCTCAAATGTAATCGAATGCTGGTCGAAGCTGCTGAATAAGATAGAATCAGATGAATACGAAGTGCCCATAATGGATTTCTTTGGTATAAGGCATACGGTAAACAATTGCTTGGCTAAAGTTGCATAATATCGTACTAAAGTTTCATAATATATTAATTAAAGTTACACAATTTCCTGTTGAAGTTAGAATTCAAACATTATTGTATATACTGTAACTCTATTTATGATGAAACTCTAATGACAATTTATGAAACTTTAGTTTATAATACTGTAATTCTATTTATTATGAAACTCTAACTACAATTTATGAAACTTTATTCTATAATACTGTAACTACAATTTATTATGAAACTCTAATTACTTACTATGAAACTCTAACTTTAATTTATGAAACTTTAGTCCATATATACTGTAACTCTATTTATTATGAAACTCTAACTACTTTTTCTTAAACTCTATTTACAACTTATGAAACTTTAGTAAATATATACTGTAACTCTATTAACTGTAACTCTAACAATAATTTATGAAACTTATTTGCTGTTAAGAGTTTTAAAGTTCCATACTAAAGTACTAAAGTTAAATTGATCATTAATATTATATATGCGGTCTCATTTTTAACGCCTTAAACGAATTGTGTAGGATGCGGTAATGCGCCTAAAGGACAGCAAAGATCAGTCAACCCCCAGCAATACCCAGATGGATAATCTTTTCATGATATGGGACATATTTATCAAGGGATGTGGTCGTTCGTTTAACACGAACGCAGAACTATTTTTCATACCAGTTAATGTCGACGAGCATTATGCGTGTGTATGTATCAATTTCAAAACAAAGACTATTGATCTCCTCGATAATCAATATTACCCGACTTCCAAACAGTCCGACATCGTTGACGTGGCTATTATAATTGTAAGTTTTAATTTCTTTACTTTCCACTGCATTATATTATCAAATTTACAAATTCACTCTAACAAATTTTGTTCATTTACCACCCTATAATAATGTATATGTAGGCCGAGGTGTTTAGCGACTACTTGGAGTCCAGGAGTCTGGGAAGGGATGAAGAGGTCCCTATGTTTGAGAGACGTCAAATAAAATTAGCCTGGCAGGGTCCAAAAGCTAATGTAGAGGAGTCCGGCGTATTCACCATGATGCATATGTTACTATATGAGGGTGCGCCGTTCAGTAGCGAAGACTTGATGAGGAAGATCACCCGCCGTTATCTGGTAATCCAACTTGCTGCAACACCTGTACTGGCGGACATGAACAAAATCCGGAAAGATTTATTGGAGAAGGTGAATACATTTGTGGACGGAAAAGCTGATTTATGGAAAAAACTTTATGCTGCCAGGAAAGCGAACAAGATTACGTCCAAAAAATAACAATCAGATCACTTGATGAGTCCAATGGACTTTGTATTTCAACTTTTACTGTCTTCACATTATGGCTTACTCTTTATATATTTATTAAATTTTAATTTAAAATATGGGTACCTAAGTATTTTTATCATTCAACTCTATGTAGGTAACTATAAATCTGAAATCTAACTAATTAACGAAACTCTAACAGTAGGTTGTGAATCTGTTGTAAATTGGAAATCTTTAATTTCAATCTAGTAACTTCAATAGGAAATTATGTAACTTTAGTTCGATATTATGGAACTTTGAATCTGATTAATGAAACTCTAACAAGTATAGCTTTCTAACTTCAATATGAAACTGCTTAATGGAACTCTATCGTAGCAAAGAGTGTGAAACTACATGCCCTTATATTTGAACTGTAGTCAATCATCTTGGAATGTTATAATATTACCAGTATAGTAGTCTAACTTCAACAGTAAGTTGTGTAACTTTAATTCATTTGGTATGAAACTTTAGCACGATATTATGCAACTTTAGTTACTATGAAACTGTGTAACTTTAATACATTTTGTATGAAACTTTAGCACGATATTATGCAACTTTAGTTTATATGAAACTGTGTAACTTTAATTCATTTGGTATGAAACTTTAGCACGATATTATGCAACTTTAGTAAAGAAGCGTCTTCTTTAGAATTAAACTATAACACAAAGATGCAATCAAAGACTGTAACTATAAGACAATGATGCAAAACAGTAATCAATAAAAATGGGACTTTAAAAAGTATTTCCTGAATTAAACTTAAACAAGTACATACTGAATTACAATTCTAATTCTTCCTTGTACTAAACGAAAACATCCCAAAAATAAAATAAAAACATTTGTCTAATCCTCTAACTCATCATCTTCATTTTCCTCTTCTTCCTCCTCTTCCTCTTCTTCTTCCTCTTCATCGTCAACATTTTGTGGAGGACGTTCCACAAATGGATTAGGACAGTTACGTTTGTCATGATGTGCCATTTGCTTGCAGTTATTGCACATGCGTTTCGGCTTACTTGCACATGCGACAGCCTTTGCCTTATTAGACAGCATCCTCTTTCCACTACCTTTGTTCTTCGAAATTTTCGGTGGCAGTATTGTAATCTCGTTATTTGTAGCACAACCAAGTAATTCTTCTAACTCTTGATGCTTGGTCATTGGCGGAACTGAAGGTAGGAGTTTTTCCCTAAACTCTTTTATCAGTTTGCAAAGGTCCTCAACATGTTCCTTCTCCCGTCCAATAAGTACACCCATTGTTTCGTGTACTTCTGACCACAATTTCGTCATTTCAATCTGCTTTTTGTCAATGATATCCACATCACCCACCCCTACACACCCCTTGTGATTGCTTTTTATATCACGTAAAGCATCATTCGTCAACCTTTTAGCAAATGATGACTCGGGTATCTTCTCCAGCCCATTACCTAAGTAAATCCATAGAATATGCCTACATGGGACACCCCTTATTTCAAATAACTTACATGTGCAGCTACTCTCTAACGTACCTGCATCAAATTGACACAACAATGACAGTTTAGTAACTGTATATTCATACAATGCATGTCTGGTAATAATAATATTAGAGTTTCACAAGATACGTGTTACTCTAAAGTTTGTTATTTGTAACTTTAAACCTGTTTAGTGTAACTCTAGATTTGTGTATTGTAACTGAATTCTGTAGTCCATATTATAATTTTGAATGTTTTTATGAATTTGGAGTTGTGTCGTGTCCTACATGAAACTTTAAAGGTTGTTTTTGTAACTTTAAGCATGTATATTGTAACTTAAGCAAATAGATGTCTGCTTGTAACTTTAAGCATGTATATTGTAACTCTAACTACTATTTATGAAACTTTAGTTCATCACCTAAAGAAGTGTGTTTTTGACTGCTGTTGTGTCTTGTATACTGTAACTCTAACTAGTTTTTATGAAACTCTAACTACAATTTATGAAACTTTAGTCTATATAGTATGTAACTCTAATTATTATTTATGAAACTGTTGTTGAATGTTTTTATGAAACTCTAACTAGTTTTTATGAAACTCTAACTACAATTTATGAAACTTTAGTCTAGATATTCTGTAACTCTATTTATTATTTATGAAACTGTTGTTGAATGTTTTTATGAAACTCTAACTAGTTTTTATGAAACTCTAACTACAATTTATGAAACTCTTACTACAATTTATGAAACTCTAACTAGTTTCATTAATTAGTTATAAAGTTCCATAATATTGTACTAAAGTTACATAACATATTAATTGAAGTTACATAACATATTAATTAAAGTTACCAAACTTTCTGTTGAAGTTAGAATTTTATCGATATAATATGTAACTGTATTAAACAGTGTATGTAACTGTATATAATTTTTGTGGTTGCAAATAAATAGTGGGTGTATCTGTATTACCTGGGTTGTATTGTACAATGAAGGTTCGATTTCTCAAAGCATCTTTCACCGTATTCAGCTCCATGTTGGTACTTTCCGAGAACCCTCTAGAAGTTAATGTGTTTGTCGAGCACTTGTACTCTTCTTGAAATTCCTCAAAAACCGCATGTGTGAATAACCTCGCTCCGTCACTCTCTAGAGCAGACTTACTGAACAACTGAGGCGTTGATTGTCGATTTTCGTTGTCAAGTCTCTTGTGTGTATGTCTTTGCTGATCCATAGCACTTTCAAAGCGCATCCAGAATTCAACTAACGTACCACATTTGTGCTCGAACCGCTTTAAAAAACTGTTCTCACTTTCCGACCTTTGGGTAGTCCTCATGACAGCCCCCATTTTAAGATCTCTGCAGTGGGCCATCACCCACTGATTCCTTTTATCATAGCTTTCTTCAAACCAATCCCCCTTTCCAACTCCGTGTTCCTCCATGATTTCTACCCATCTACTACCAAAGTCGGAATTCTCTAGTTCTTCGTCCCAAACGATACTATTTAATTTCTTCAAGAAATCAGGGTAGTCCTTCCTCGCGGTCCCAAACTTGCTGGGTACCTTATTCATAATAAGCCACATACAAAAACAGTTTCATAAATAATAAATAGAGTTACAGAATACATGGACTAAAGTTTCATAAATTGTAATTAGAGTTCCATAAAAACTAGTTAGAGTTACAGTATACACGACTCAACAACAGTCAACAACACACTCTAAATTGGTGTTAGAGTTTCATAAAAACTACTTAGAGTTACAATATACATGCTTAAAGTAAAAAGAAAAATATTGCAAAACTACAACATACACAAAATAATAATAAAGATTAACAAATGAATTTACCTTATTCATAATATGCCACATACAAAAACGGTGCCTCGCTGTCTTGAAAACCAGTGGGAATGATTTAATAATACCCGGGTCTTGATCGGTAATTAAGTACTCTAGTTCCTTACCTCCCATTGCAATGAGAAACCGTTTGAACACCCAATTAAAAGACTCAAAATTCTCATTTGCAATAAGTGCGCCACAAAAAGTGACGGATCTCTTATGATTGTCCACACCTGTGAAGGGTGTGAAAATCATAGAGTATTTGTTTGTTGCGTAGGTGGGGTCGTATGAAACTGCATCGCCAAATACCTCGTAATTTGTCCTGGCAACACTGTCTGCCCAAATAGCCCGACAAAGGCTATTATCTTCGTCAACTTCATAATCAAAGTAGAAGCCGGGCCGCGTCTCGGCCATGCTCTTAAAATGATCAATGAAAAGCTGCCCATCCCTTTCATGTATGAAACACTTTACATCTCTTTGAAAATTTTTGATGTCGTTTAAGCTGGCTCCAATATTCTCGAACCCCTTCACATGCTCCTTACACATCCTGTAAGTCTTTGTCGCTCCTATTTTTAGCTGCAATGAAAACACAAAAAAAGGACGTTTTACCATAAATGTCAATTCTAAGACTTCAATGTCTGATATAACAATAAAACAATGTGTCCTGCAAATGACTACGAAACATTACAATCAAAATGCTATAATATATTAATGCAACTCACCCTTGAATTAGATACGATCATTGCCTTGTGATATTTCGATATGTTTTTTGATAACTTCTGAAACTCTCTGTCCTGTATTGAAACTAGTTCATGATTGTGTCCCTCTTGGAAGCGGTCAATCATCAAAATACCTTTTCTTGAAACTAACCTAACCCTAGCTTTGCAACCAATCCTCTTAATGTTTCTTTTCCTTTGCTGCGATCCGACTATGTCGTATGTCCTTACAACGGCCTTGTAAGGAAAACCCTCCCTATTGCACACCAGCAGCTTCGACTTTATTGTCCCGTCGCGCCACTTCTTCGTCGTGTAACGCCGGACATCAAATCCGCAAGCAAGCGCATAAACCTTGTAAAACGATACAGCTTCCTCAACATCTTCGAACTCCATGCCGATGAACGGTTTGAATTCCTCCTCAACCCTTCTACAAAATCCCTCCTCACCTTCAGTTGATGCTGTATTATCGTCACCTGTAACTGAAACTTTAGATAATCAAGGATAGAAGTGTGTTGTTGACTGCTGTTGAGTCGTCTAAACTGTAACTCTAACTACAAATTATGAAACCCTAACTACTATTTATGAAACTGTGTGTTGACTACTGATTATGAAACTCTAACTACAAATTATGAAACTTTAACTACAAATTATGAAACTTTAGCTACAAGGATAGAACTGTGTGTTGACTACTGATTATGAAACTCTAACTACAAATTATGAAACTTTAACTACAAATTATGAAACTTTAGCTACAAGGATAGAACTGTGTGTTGACTACTGATTATGAAACTCTAACTACAAATTATGAAACTTTAACTACAAATTATGAAACTTTAGCTACAAGGATAGAACTGTGTGTTGACTACTGATTATGAAACTCTAACTACAAATTATGAAACTTTAGTCTATAGGAAACTTTAAAGTTTTTATTTTTAACTTAAAACCTGTACATGTAACTTTAACATTTTATAATGAAACTTTTTATTTTTGTAACTTGAACTAGTCTGACTTTTCATTTCAACAGTCTGACTTTTTATTTTTGTAACTTCACGTAACTTTATTTAATAAAGGCTGTAACTCTAACTACTAATTATTAAACTCTAACTACAAATTACGAAACTTTAGTCTAAATGAAACTTTAAAGGTAACTTTTAGACATATACATGTAACTCTAACATTTTATAATGAAACTTTGAATTTCTGAAATTTGAACTAGACTGACATTTCATTTCAACAGTGACTTATGTAACTATAATTTATCTTCACGTAACTTTAATCAATAAAGGATATAACTCTAAGTACTATTTATGAAACTCTTACTATTTATGAAACTGTAACTCTAACTACTATTTATGAAACTCTAACTACAAATTATGAAACTTTATTCTATATGAAACTTTACTTTAGTCTATAGCAAACAAGGAAATTAAACCGACGTCATTATACGATCCATACTACTGCAACTAATTTATTCATGTACAACTTCAACCAGTTGCTTATACAAAAAGAAATTTATCATCATCTATACCTACATTCATTCATCATCAAATTTATCCAGTTAATTTTTATCGTTCATGATGCAAAAATTTAAACTTGGTAACCCATACACAAACTTAAAAAATGAAACCATAAAAATAATTACCCACACAGTTTCGTCAACAATAAAACGATTATATTGTAAAAAAAAACAATATAACAAATCTTCATTAAGAATAAAAAAATTACCATTGTTGAGCAGTATAATCTGCATGTCAGCCATAACAGCTCCTTTGTGATGAAATATAAGGCTACGAAAGACGGCCTTCAGTTGAGAGAAAAAAAAGATAAGGATGTTTAACTTTAGAGAGAGAAGTAGGTTGATTAAATGGAAAAAATTGAGTGATAAAAATGGTGGAATCAAATGGGAAAGAATCAGTGAGTCGGGGAAAAAAAGGAGAAGATGAAGCATTTTTTTTTTTCACGTATAACACTAATCAATGAGATTCTAATTATTGTGAATTTGTCAGTATTGGGAGTACAAAAAGTAGACTGCATGTAATTAATATCTAATTTCACTATTTAATTACAAAAATCTCTAATTCAATCACAACCATCCATTTCATTTAATCTACTGGTTAGTATTAAGACTTAAGGACTCAATTATGGAGGTGGACTCATTATAACTTGTCTCTCTCTCTCTCTCTATATATATATATAATAGAAAAGTTAGTTAGGAATCAAAATGAGACATTGAAAACTACTCTTACGCCAAAGCACATGAACTCCATGAAACAGGGGTATCAACCCCGATTACGGGCGCAACAAAACAAGCTTTTGGCTAAGTTTGTAGCCACCCCTATCATCTGGGTAGCAACCCCTAGACGGGATCAAACAATTATGTTCAAAATGTAAAATTAAGTGTTTGATTCTTAATGCTTGATCATTAAACCTTCCGCAAACTCGATATATACTTTAGTGAGCGTGCACTCCGCACCCCCGAATCCACTACATATAGCTATTCAAGTTTACCGTTCTTTGAGCCGAACCCCGTCTACACTTTAATAACCCGATGATTTCACTTAAATCACCAACATTCTTCCCCCATTTAATTGTAATCCTTGGTTTAGTTAAACAACCGATAAATCAAGCCAACTCATGCATAAATGACAATGTCACGAAGATTGAATTATCACTTAGTAAATCTACACATTCTAAGTATTTGTTGTATCGGGGTCTGTCTAAGAATTGAACCCTTCTACCCAATTTGAATACATGAAGATAATTTACACATGAGAAGAAACAACTCCAAAACTCAAATCTGACACTAATTAAATAGCATGTGTCCATATCCATTTCATGATAACATATAGAAAGTCAACCCCATACTTCCTTGAAGCGGCCAAACTTTATGCCTCATATAGGTGAATCTTTTATCGTGCACCTTCATTGACACTTTTCCAAAGATTCATTAAGAAGAGTTACCTTCATCCTAACCATGCAGGTCATGCACATACCGCTTCAGGACAATATTATGTGCTCAGATCTGAAGTAGTAGGTCGTTCACATTGAATTCCGCCTTTAACGTCGTATTAGAGGGGAATTGAGTATCCTACAACCAAAGACTCGTAAGGGTTTAAACATCTCGATATCCGACTTATATACCAAGTCCCGAATCGATCCTTAATGCAAAGTGATCAGCTAGTAATAATGAGATCTCATAAGATAACTAAAATAACCCTATTTATGATAGTAAATAAACCATGTCACTATAATATATCGGAATTGCGATCACCTTAACACATGGCTATTTACTTAGTTAAATTCCCTTAATAACTATCACAAGCACGAGTAACATCAATCATAAAACTTACAAGAAACTCATAGATCAATTTCCTTAGACACTTAGAGTCATAGCTAAATGATACTACAAAATCCGACTCCAATGTAAAAAACATATAATGCAAATTCTCTCGTTAGAGGTCCATAACCAATGGTACCTCCCCTAGAAAACTGAAGGAAAACCAGACCTAAGACAAACTATAATCCATGATTATATTAAATCCTTTCTCACATGCCTAATTGTTTGTCAAAGATGAGTACTAGTTTAACTAGTATGCCTACTCAACTTATAACCGCATAAACATTCAAGCCCTTGTGAAAACCGAGTCATGACTCCAATTTCAACGCAGGATAAACGCATCATACTCGACCCATAAGAGTATTAACCAGAGACTAATAATAATATTCTCATCCTTTATCCTAATACCAAGGATCATATTGCCTCTCCAATGTCCATAAAAGAACATGATGGCAAAACCACCTTCTATAAGGTAAAACACCTTTGACTCATCCTAAAGATCGGCTTGTCATTAATCCTACAACAAAGGACTACTCCCTTACATGACTCGTCAAATAGTTGTACTTTCAATACTATTGATTCACGAGTTATAAACTACCATGACACCACAATCTCTTCTAGCTACGACAAGCCATTTTTAACGAGATTGTAAGGTAAATCAATTATAGCATCAAAGTTAAAATATATTACATAAGACAAAACCAAGCTAGATAGTTATTACATAACATACATCATAGTAGCAACACTATAAAATAACCGATCAAACATCCATTGATCAAAACATTAGTTTTCATAAATATCTCTTGACATGTTCATCCAATAATAATGATCAATATGAGACTTGCAAATTTCGATATTTATATCCCTATGTGGGTGAGTTTTCAACTCCAACTTGAATAACACAGACTATCGAAGGCACCATATACCGGCTCTTAGCACCGTCCTAAATCAATACAATGCTATCAACCTACGTATGTATACTCATATGTTACCGCTCAATGCCCACATTATAGTGTATAACAACATTAAAGATAGCTTATATAATGCTCTCATTCTCACTCCATAAGACTCATTTTCATACATTACATCACACCATATAATAAAAACAAATGAAAATAATACTAGTGTGATTAATAGTAAAAAAAAGCTTAGTGAAAACATTACAAAATCCATATCAATGTAATACCGATCATCAAATACAAAATGTTACTTGACTAAAAACATAAACAAGAAAACATAACAACTCAATCAAATTTAACATGATTATTAAATCATTTGAGGATCGAAACATCACAAACAAAAAATGTTCACTTTGAAACCCATAATAAACATGAAATTCGATACACATTAGCCACAACAATATCCACTGACAATTGCCTTAAACCGATCAACCAACATATATGTCAATAAACATACTCCATCATCAACTCGTCTCACTGAAGACGGGCACTATCCGTCACAAGTTGAAGACGGATAGTGTCCTCTCATAATATGCAAGTGGGAGGGCAAGTTGGTTTAGTTTATGTGAAGTTCCGTCTCTTTGTTGTTCGTCCTTGTAATTTATTTAGCAAAAACTCAACTACCTTTGTATTAGTTTCTAACTTTGATAAAAAGAAATTGATCAGGTATGATGGAGCACAAATTCTCATTGAAAACGAGCATTATCAGTCACAAGTTGAGAACGGATAGTATCTCTTTCAGAATATGTAAGTGGGAAGGGCAAGTGGGAGGATCCATTTCCCTCCCCACTTGCATATTGTAAGAGGGACACTATACTCTTTTCATCTTGTGACGGATAATGCTATCTTCAATGAGAATTTGGGTAAAATACGTCCCTTTTCACGAGCTGGTCTCCAACATTTCCTTCAATATTGAATGAAAAAAATACACAGTTTTCCTAAGCAAACCGAAATCATGGATGCCTCACTCATCTTATTAAGACCATTGAAAAACGTTGATGAACCATATGAAAGGGGTTCCAGTAAGGCAGCTAGTTAATTCCAACGTTGAACCTTGTAATTTTGGTAGAATACAAAATGGAGGCAACTAACTAAAACGTGTTCAAGGAAGAATACGCAATAAAATTGTTAGAACATGGATTGGTTGTTGGTGTTGATGTTGATTGTCATTTTATAATCATTTTTAATAATCATTTTTAATCAAATTGTAATCATTGACCAGTGCAAGATATCATATGACAGCTTACTGGATTCAAGAATCTGACTAGCTTTTGCCGACGGCCAGTTTACGTGTACCAGACTTACGGCAAAGGCAATCTATTTAAGACGGATATATCCGTTTCAAGCTATAGACAGGTCACATATATCCATGCGGATGGATAAGACAAAACTAGAATGCGTTGGAAAAAACAGTCCTACATGCCCATGTAGTAGTATGGTATGTCATTTGACCCGTTTTACGCTAAAAACTGATACCTCCCTTAAGCAAGACTAGCTAAACGGCGAACTGTACTTGTATAAGACGCTTTTACTTAAAAACTCGTGTAAAATATTTTTTTGCTTTTGTCTTCCACAAACATTTATGTAAACAATTATTTACACAATATTTGTTCAAGTTGTGTTTTCAAGAGTTTCCTTACTCCATACTCCATACTATATTTTAGTGGAATTGTTCAGCTTGTTAGTAGTTAGGACCTTTCCATCACCAGCAATTCAGCAAATCAATTGATTTAGGAATGGGTCAATCAGTTGAAAAATTCAAAAGAAATCTGAGAACAGAAGTGCAGATAAAATAGATTTCTCTTACTGATTTTTCTATACACTCTTTTTTGTATAGTAATTATACGTTTCTTTTCGCTGAATCAACAAATGGTATAGTAAACTTATATAAACACATTGATCTGCTGGTACGTAATAGCATCACGTAAGGAATATATCGAACCAAATGGCCGCATAGTTGGCTCACAAAAACTTGCTATTCACTCCAGCTCTGTAGAGTTCCAGCCGGGTATCAGATGAAATGCTCAACTTAGAATTGGCTGGTGCGAATAAAACATCGCCTTCCCTCACATTCTCGACGGAGGAACCTGCTCGTATTGTTCCAGTCCCTTGAGTAACCAAAAATAGGGATGGACCAGCAACTGACGGAAATGAGATTGTTTTTGATTCCGATAGATCGCAATGATCAACCTCAAACTCCTCAAATGGAGGACGATACCTCTTCGCACATCCATCTGTGCCTTCCACATTGAAACCCCGAAGAATTTCAGGACATCCCTGCAAAAACAATTATTTTAGTTATAAGTCGCTCCAATGCAACAAAGGCTCTTGCATGTGGAAGGTGAGAGGGGTTTGGACGGAAACCGAACATGTCTTGCAGAGATAATTACTTGTAATGGTTAATAAATCACAGTTCTGAAAAATAGGATCCACTATGTGTTTACAACATACACTATTTCACTGATGTGTTTAACGAGGAGAATTGAGCAGTTCAAAAGAGCATGTCTTGCGCAATCAATCAACAAGTGTTTACGCTATTTCCTATAATTTGGCTAATGCAAATGTCTAAGCTTGTAAAGTCATTGAGTGTGCAAACACGATAGCCCCTGCCCTTGTGCTTCCTTTTACACCGATAAAATAGTTGAGTTAATGTGTCTATTCAAAGGCATTTAAGTTTCAAATTATGTGTTGCTAAGGAGTGGATAAAGTTCTGGCTGTGGTTGGTATATTAACATGAATTAAGTACACTGTACACCAAATCATAGATTTACCTGTTTGTAAGTAAGCATTTCACACAGTGTCTGAACATCCCTCTGCTTTGGCGTCAAACCAGCTCGAACTACATTATCTGACGTCGCCATGCACTCAATGCATTCGCCAGAAACATAAGCATGCAGTTCATTAGCCCCCAAGCACAATGCTTCACCAGGATTAAGTGTCACAAAGTTCATAAGGAAGGCTGCTAGTACCCCTACGTCTCCCGGATACTGCTCTTCAAGCCGCAGCACCAACTTTTCCTCAGATGTCAACTGAAATTCAGACGACAATCAGGAATAAATAAACTTTTATTGCGCGTAATTTTCTGAAGCTTGCAAGTCCACTCAATGATGACAAAGTTCAGATAAATGACTTATAGGAAAACGAAAACTCATAAAACAAACTTTTCGCAATACAAGTTTTACTGGTAACACTGAGATAAATGCTGGTATTCGCGAGTACGGATAAAAAATATATCACATTCTTTCTGATTTTCAATAAATAGTGTTCGTGTGCTTCGGCAATGCAATTATTTTAGTGTGACTATTAACTAGAACAAACCATGATACAGTAGTAACTTAATTGTAAAAAAAAAAACATCATTTACAAAAATCTTACCTTGTCCTTCTTCCTCAAGCGACTTATCAATTGAGAGAGCACCTCAGCAATTACATGGCTAGTTGCCGACATCATATGTGTAAATAATTGTCTCAAAGCAGCTTTCACTTTCTCTTCCCCATCTTTAGGGGTGATATTCGCAATACCGTCAACAACCAGGGAACCTACCAACTGTGAAATTTCTGGAACACTTTTAAGCGTCTTTTGAAGATCCTACATCAGAAAGCGAGCAAACATTAGCATTTCACATTTCAAATTACAGTCATTTATTAGAAATACAAGTAAAAGGTGAAGAAACCAAGTAGCCAAATAAACCAAAACAACATAAACAGGTCAAAATCATACAAGCGAGAGAAAAAAAACGTTAAAGATCAAACTGTAACCAGCAAAAACTAGGTAGTGAGACCAAAAGTGACCTAACAACATAATTTGAGTTTCACCGCAAACTATCAAACTCGATCAAGTCTCGTATAAGGTGGTTAACAGAAACATAATAGGTTTTTAGGGCAAAAATAACGCGTGATTTTACGATAACGCTTATGTAAAACCTCCTTACATTGGTATTTATGATCAAACAAAGCGGATTCCAAAGAATGTTCCATTATACAAAACAAGTAACTTCCTACCATCCACTGATTTATTTTGCGACCAAATATTTTGAAACACTACTGGACTCATGCAAACATTACAAGAAACGAAAGCAACTCAAAGCAAGTGAATACTAGCCCAGAAAGCAATAAGAAGCCAATACTAGGTTCGTGTCTCACCTCAATACCAACAAATCCACAAAGGATTTCGAACTTGGTTATAGCAAGAGCCATTTCTGGTTTATGATTTGCATCCTTGTAGACCTTAGGATATTTCAAGTGCAACGTTTTCGCTAACTGTTTGCAAGGGTGAGCTTGTATTGACAATGGCTTTGCAACTGAGAGCACCTATATCACATGATCAAAACACCACCACTTCAATTTAGTCACTTCTAACCAGCCATATACAAAGAATGCTACTACTTCACAATTCACTTACAAATCATAAAAGCAACCCATAAGTAACGAGTAATGACTCAAGAACACAACAATACATGTGGCTCCAAATATCTCTAAAAACGCGATAACAAAGCAAAAACATAGGTCAAGGCAGCTCTAATTGCAAAACGGGTCGAGATTACACGATTTAGAGTAATTTAAGTTGACATAACCAACTCAAATCAAACTACAAGAAACTATCAACTTAAGCAACCAAATAGTATGTCCAATTCGCCTATCACAAATTCTCATTTCAGACGGTCATTATCCGTCTTAAGCTTAAGACACGTCAAATACATAACAAATCACACAACTTCTTGCCTAGAAAACACCAAAATTTTTGTCCTAATTACAACCACTTACTAGTATTTGAACCCCGTCCTAAGCAAGACCTACTGTTCTCCTATAACCCTATACATAATAATAAACTAAAGTAAAAAGTGAAACTTTCAAACATTCAAACTATCAAAAATCAAACCAACAACAAATAACTAATGAACAATTAATTACCTTAAACAAGAAAGGTAGATCACAACCCCACTTCTCCAAAACCTTATCACCAAGCAAATAAGGATGATTTTCAATCAATTTTTTAAGAGTTTCACCCTCAAAACCACCATACTTTACAGCAAACCCATTATTAATATCTTTATCAACCAAAATTCCATCATTTCTAACAACATATGATGAACCAGAAGCATGAGTACCCATCCATAATTCAGCATAGGGTTTACTTGGATCAACTAAATCACCATTTTCCCCAAAATTAGCTTTATATAATCTATAAACTTCAGTATTTGACCCAATTTTACCCCAATCATAGTTTTTAACTGTACATCTAAGTCTATGAAGTCTCCCTTCATCTCTCCATGCAGTACTAGCAATCTTCATTTTCTTCTTAAAATTAACATTAAATTTAATTTTTTTCCTCTTACATAATGAAATCAAACAAATACCCAAACAAATAAATGAAATTCGGAGTAAAATGAAGTACGATTCAGCATCAATGATGTACTCCATTGTTAATAAAATGTTAATTAAAAGGAGGCGAGAGAAAATTCCCACCTCCTAAAAGCGAAATTAAACAATTATGGGCAAAAAAGATGATTGAAATTGATGAAAAATGTAATTGGGTATACGAAATTGTAGTGTATTATGAGAAAAACAACCAAAGATTGGAACTTTATTAAAGAGGATGCAGAGAAATGAAAAGGGTATTTTGGGCAAATTAAATTATGTACGCCATTGTTGGAGGGTATGAAGAGCTTTAATAGATCAATGAAGAGAGAGAAAGAGGAAATTTACGGGAGAAGAAGAGTAATGCTGAAGATATATATACATACATATTGAGGAAGAAAAACAAAAAGGGATTTTATTTGTTAATTTGTTTGGTAAAGTCAAAAATTAATTTGGGAATTTTATTTTGAAAATGTATTTTGTGGAAGGAAGAAGATGGAGGGGAAGGTGGGAAAAGGGGGAAATGTCAAATGTCGGAGGAAATTGGGAGGGCATATTCGGAATTTTATTTTTTCATTGTTTTTTTGGGTGTCAAGACTCAAGAGAGTTACCGTACTTACAAGTAGACCGGGCAAACGGGTTAGTTGGGCCGGATTTGGGTCCGTCACTAGGGTCATAACGGGCCCAAAGCGGGCTAGGTCCGTGTATGTGGCGGGCTTGGCCGGGCTGGTAGGGGAGTGACCCGGACCTGAGGCGGGCCGGGCTTGCGAGCCTTTGTTATTTTCTTTTATTTTTTTTCCTAAAAGTGGTGGGCCAGGACGAGCCAGGCTGGCAAAATGGAACCCGGGCCCGACCAGGGGTGAGAGCGGGCTGGACCAGGCCTGGCCACGGGCCGGGTCAATTGTGGACTGACCCGCCCTTTTCCCCATGTCTAGCACAACTTACAAGTTACAGGTAGACCTGGCAAAAATAAACCGACCCGATCCAAAAAACCTGACCCGAGATCCAAGATCCGAAATCCGAACGACAACACCCGAAGGTGACCCGAAACCCAATTTGATTTGACCCGACCCGAACTTGGCCTGAACTTTCTTGACCCGTAGCTGACCCGAACCGAAACCACCTAATCTGAATATGACTCGACAAAACATAACTCACTCTAATTGAACCTAAAATACTTGAAATAACTTGCTCCGCCGCCTCCCCCTGCTTCCCTTCGTCACTCTCTCACTCAACGATCGCCCAACGGAGATGGGTTAATATCTTAGCCCGTCTCTGGTAGTTTGCTTATCTCAAGCCTTTTCTATTACCTCACTTCCGTTTACCCACTAATATGATGCTATTTGGTTTTCCTTGAGTTCCCCATTGTCATGTGATCCTTAAGCTGCTTGTGGGTAGGTTATAAGTAGCGACGGATCTCATCCTTCAAACCCCCTTCAGTGTGAGCTACGGGAGCGGATGATCTTGCATGCATCCGGGTGGTGTTCCCCCTCCCCTCTCCCCTTCCCCCACTCCCGGTAAGGCTTTCTTTTTTAAGGGTGATCTTGTATAACCTGTCTTTCTGGGTGGCTGTTTTTTAAGGGTCTCGGTGTCTTCGTGTTTGGGTCATTCTGGTGTTCCCCCCCCCCCCTCGCCCACCATGTGACCCCTCTGAAGTCATCCGTTGTTAAGTTTGGTTTGTGTGCTAGCTAGTCTTGTTGCATGTGGTCGTCCAGCCTTTGTTGCTCGTGGGGGTGTTTGTTGCGGTTCTAGTTTGTGCATGTCTGGTCTATTGTTTATGGATTGATGTTTAATCCATGTTTTGTGTTGTTGGGGATCTGGGTTTCTGTCGTTTAGCCTTTTTGAAGTGGGTTCTTTCAGTGGGTGGTATTTTATTTGCGATAAGCATGGAATAAATCGTTTATTTAGATTCTGGAGAATTGTGAAAACGACTTTCTGCCTTAGTTGTGTTGGATTCTCCATGTCGAAGTTTTCAATGTCTGTCATGGACTGGAATTTGGATTAGGGAGGGCCTCTTTTACGGGTTGGCTTCTGGCTTAGCTACTTGGACCGTCAGTCTCTTGCCTGGCGTCGTTCGCCTTTAAAGCTTGTGAAAGAGGAAAAGAATAGGAGAATAATCACTCCTAAGAAGGATTATAGCAAAGGGAATGAATCTCCGAGACGCATCTTATCTACTTGTTCGTCAAGTAGATCTTTATCCCATAAATTTCTACGTCTTCGTGGCGTAATTGCGTCTTGTTGTAGGTACTCGCCCGAAGCTATCTTAATTAAGAAGAAAAAAGAAATGCTTGTTCATTGGGCCAACTCTCCCCTCAAGAAGCTTGTTTCGTTCGTGAATCAAGTCCTTAGTTTAGTTTGTTATTCAAGTATTGTAATAATAAAATCTGGCTTTGATAGTCGGATTTTTATGATGTAAGCTACTATATTTTACTGCTGCAAAAAAAAAAGACTTTTTCTCTCTTGTTCACTGACCTAAAAATGACCTGACCCAAAATAACCCGACCCTATTGACCCGAACATACCCAACCAACAAACCCAAAACTGACCAGAAACCCAAAATGACCATTTTCAACCCGAACTAACCCCAAAATCAATTAGAGACCCGAGCTGACCCGACCCAAACTTCCTAGACCCAACCCCGACTTATAGACCCGTTTGCCAGGTCTACAGAGTAGACTTGACAAACGGGTTAGTTGGGTCAAGTTCAGGTCATGCCAATTCGGTTTAGGTCAATTCGACTTTATCACTTTATCAGGTTTGTTCGGGTCGGTTCAGGTCCTTTCGGGTTTCAGGTCTGTTTCAGGTTTGTTGGTCGGGTCATTTTCGGGTTAAGCGGATTGGGTTATTTCGGGTCGGGTCATTTTCGGGTCAACAATTATTTTAGGTCAAGTTAATTTGAGTCGGCTTAATTGATAAAAAATAACTAAAGGATTAATTCCAAGACTACACATTGAGGCTTATAAAAGATCCTATTAGTGTCACGTGTCGCAATATTGATGCGTGTATTTTATATAGACTTTTTAGTCCATTTACGCACGCATTTCTATGTCATTTAGGTGATATTATGTCACTATATGCCCCTATTTGGCTACTTTGTACTTTCATTACCATTTTGTAGGTACAAGCTGCGTAGTAGCGGAAACCGAGCCAAAACAGTCCACTTTGCATGCATTTAGGAGAATGGAAGGAACGGAACAAAAGCTCTTGTACAGGAAAGCGTGAAACCGCTCACAATCAAGTCCAAAGCCACGACCAACACTATATGCTAGGCCAGAGGACCTCGATCGACCATATCTTTGGTCGATCGAGGGGAGTACTGATGAAGAAGACTCGATCGAGTGACTCTCTACTCGATCGAGAGGATTTGTTGCTAGAGAAGACCTCGATCGAGCTGTCATCTGCTCGATCGAGGGGTAGCTGTTGAAGAATTGGTCGATCGAGAGGATGAAGTCCTCGATCGACTGATATTCTCGAATAAAGGCCTCGATCGAAGGGGATTTTCCCTCGATCGAGTGAAATCTGTCACGGGCCTTAAGTCCGTAGACTAATTAGGTTAGAAGTCGTGTTATGCATTATATAAGACTCTTAGTTCGTCATTAATGAGGGAGCATCGACTACTTAGCAGACACTTATCATTCACCATTAGTTTCTGAACTTTCTTAATCTTTAAGTTTACATTCGGGTTTATTATCGACGCGGATTTGTTCTTTACGCCGGATTTGCTAAGATTGTAAACTCTTTTCTCTCCTTTATTCTTAATCTTTGTTCTAGTCTTAATTACTGTTTTACCTTTCTTAATTGTTGCGTTATTGTTCTTTATGCTTGTTAATTACGATTATATCATGTCTAATGTCATATATTCAATCGTCTTTATTGCTAGCATCATTAATAGTATGAGTAGCTAATTCCCTTATATGTTAGGATGAGGAAAACTGTAATAAAGGCATGATAGGATAAAGTATATTAGTTAATCTTGAATATGAGAATCAATCTAAGCAATATAATTGAGGTTAGTCGAATGAGTGCACGCAGGAGACTAGCTAGGTAGTTAACCCCGACCTGGATCGAGAGATTGGAAGGGAAAGGCTTGCTTAGAATTGATAGGTGACTCCTAAGAGGGCGAGAGTTAATTAGGAAAATCCCTAGGGTGGTTTGAGACCGAGAGGAGAAAACCATTGCCCTTCTCATTGATAGATTGACTGACTTAGTTGACCCGTAGATGCCGATATTGCAGTAGACCGAATCCTAGCATATTTTTCCTTTATCTGATTTATTTCGTGTTAACCTCTACCTTTATTTCTCTTCCTTAAATCTTATTTAGTTTAGTTTAAAACCAAATCAAAACCCCCAGACTGTGACTGACAGACTTAGATTACAGTTAGTTAATTTCCTCCCTGTGGAGATCGACCCTACTTCCGCTATCTTCTTTAGTTAGTAGACTTAGGCTTTTATTTTTGGTGTATAACGACTCGTATCAAATTTTGGCGCCGTTGCCGGGGAGGCAATTTAATTTTCTGTTTATTTATTTTTGTCTCGTCTTAAGGAATTTCTAATTCCTTAAGACTGTTCTTATTTTTCTCTCTATAGTTGTGTATGCGCAGGTCCCAAAGGCTCGAGTTAGTGGAAGCTGATCCAGAGCCCGAAAGAACCTTCTTACGCAGAAAGAGAGGGTTAGATAAGACTGTTCAGGAGGAAGACTTGAGTACTTCTGACTCCGTCTTCGACAGTTTTATTTTCGAGGAAGATTCGACTGTTGAGACTACCATACCAGCGAAGATGCCTAACATTGCTAGTCACTCTGAGCCCACCGCTGCATGTATACCCCAGGGATTCAAACTTGCAACGGACGAAGATGGAACTTCTTTTGATCTTCGTCCGTCTTATATCAAGCTTGTTCAGCAGGACAAGTATAGGGGTGTGGCTGGGGAAGATCCGAGAAAGCATATGGAGACTTTTGCTGATTACTGCTCTTCTATTCCAGTTTCTAAAGGGGTGACACAAGACAAGATCAAGGAGGTCTTGTTCCCTTTTTCTCTTACCGACAATGCCAAAGAGTGGTTGAAGAATCTGAATAGAGAAGAACTTGGCATTACTGACTGGACTACACTTGCATTGGCCTTCTACAAGAAGTATTTTCCACCACAGAGGACGAATGCTTTGAGGGGTCAGATTACAAATTTCAAGCAGACAGTTCATGAAAATCTCTATGAGTCCTGGTATCGATTTAAGACGCTAGTGCGGTCTGTTCCTCACCATGGGTTCGAACAGTGGTTTCTATGTAACCAGTTTTACAACGGGTTGTATGATGATCATCGAGCTATCTTAGATGCCGCATCGAACGGGAGATTCCAGAAGGAGATAGATGATGATAAGGGTTGGAAACAGATCGAGGAGATGACAACCCACTGTGCTGAATATGGTAATCCGCGAAGTGGTACACGGACAGTAGCTAGTGTTGATTCTGACGGTCTGGATGCTAAATTTGATAAACTGAATGCCAGACTTGACAAATGGGAGAAGCAGGCTGCAGATAAACAGCAGACGGTTCATTTACTGCAGCGAGATGAAGTGATCACTTGTGAAAGGTGTGACGAAAGTGGTCACACGACTGTAGATTGTCTTGCAGAAAAGAAGCAAGTTTGTTCCTTTCAACAATATCGTCAAGGGGGTGGTTACTATAATCAGGGGAATATCCATCCCAACTTGAGATGGACGAGCCAGAATGTCTTAAATCCTACTACTCCACCACAGCAGCCGACTTATCAACCGCCGTATAAGCAAGGATTCCAAAAAATTCAGTCTTCACAACAAGCTAGTTCCTCATCTGGAGGAATTTCAGAAGTTGAAGAGCTAAAGTCAATGATACAAGCTTTAGCTACCCAATTGAGCAAATCTGATCAAGCAACGAATGCTACCATTAAACTCTTGGAGTCGCAGATTGCTCAGTTGGCGGGAGCTAGATCGATTAGGCAACCTGGCCAGTTACCGTCCCAGACCGATAAGAACAAGGAGACACTGAACATGATCACTCTGCGAAGCGGTCTCGCTTATGACAGTCCTGCTGGTACCGTTGCTGATATCTCTGGTGCGCATTCTAATGTTTTGAAGGCTGATGCTGATATTGTGATCGATCGAGGAGTTTATTCTAGTCGATCGAATGATTTGAAGGGAAATTCACTCGATCGAGAGGTTGCTGTTCCTCGATCAAGTGAATCAGAAAGACAGAAGCTCGATCGAGTACTTTGACTGATGATGCTGCTCGATCGATCAGTTTGAGTTCCAAGAATGATCGATCGAGTGACATCGATACTCGATCGATGGGTCCTAATGAGCGAGAAGCTCGATCAAAGGGGTTAAGGAAGCGGATGATTAACAACGCGATTGTCAAGGATACGCAACGTGGATCACCTGACGTTCCAGTTCCGTTTCCCGGTCGGTTGAAGAAGGCTAAGGTCGAGAAGGAATTTGTTCAGTTCGCTGACATTGTACGCGATCTTAAGGTGAATGTTCCATTTGCAGACCTCTTATTAAAGGTACCCTCTTACTTGAAATTTATGCGTGAAATTCTTTTACGTAAGAGGTCAGTCGATACTGTAGAGACTGTAGCTTTGACTGAGGAATGCTCCGCGTTCCTCCAGAACAAATGCCCACCTAAACTGTCCGACCCAGGTAGCTTTTCCATACCGTGTCATATAGGAACCTATCTTATAGATAATGCATTATGTGACGTAGGAGCTAGTGTTAACGTCTTACCTTTGTCTTTAGCCAAACGGTTAGGCTTCACCAAGCTTCAGTATACCAACATGACGGTGCAAATGGCAGATATGACCTTGTCGCGACCTTTAGGAGTCATAGAGGATGTACCTGTGCAAATAGGGAGATTCTTTATCCCGGTCGACTTCATAGTATTGGACATACCTGAGGATTCTCACACTCCTATCATTTTGAGAAGACCGTTCTTGCATACTGCGCAAGCGGTTATTGATGTCGGGTTACGGACATTAACTTTTCAGATAGGTGGGGAGAACCTAGTTTTCACTCAGTCTCGTGCTAGTAAAGGTCCCATGCTTGTTTCACCATGTCACGCGCTTCCCTTAGCTGACTTCACACCTGATTTGTTTATACATGACAAAGCTTCGGTTCCTATCGAGCCTATAGCTCCTGTTTGTGATATATCCTATTGCTACCGTAACACCTCCGCCCTAGCTTGGGAGCGAATTGGAGGAACGCGCTGTTGTGTGTTGTCTTACAGATAATAGATCGGCAACATTGGAGCTGAAGAAGGGAGAGCCATGTTCGCGTGATGGTATCAAGAAGAAGTCCAAGAAGGACAAAGGAGTTCGCACATATTCGAGTGATTCAGAAGTGGAGCTAGACTCCAAGAAAAGATCGTATGTGTGGAAAAAGAAGTCGGAAATTACCGCAGCTGAGGGTAATTCCGCAAGTCAAAGGCCTGACGGTGGCCTTGTCACAAAACTATTTGGTTATTAGCCGGGTTTGCAACCCCGTGCAATTTGTAAATAACAATTTATTGCGTTTTCGTTAGACAATTAGACAATTAGATTATTTACTTAGATTAGACGTTACGTTATAATCCGTAGTTTAGATATACAATTTACTTTTCCTGTTAGACATTTTTTGGTATTTTTTGGGTATCGTTTTTGCAGGAAAAAGAATCGGAAATCAATTGCTAAAAGTCGAAGGCTGTGCAAATAGGAAAACCATTCGATCGAGTAAATTGTTACTCGATCGAGAGACTTGGGGAAGAAAAAGACCTCGATCGAGTGGAATGCAAATCGATCGAGGGGAATTCAAAACGATCGAGTAAACTGAGGATCACCAAAAGAAAGTCCTCGATCGAGTAAATCAGAACTACTCGATCAAGCGGTCCTGCCTGAAAAAGTTCTCGATCGAGTAGAATTTCTACTCGATCGACCGAACTAACTTACCTATGTAAGAGAAGTCTTCGATCCCCTTTCAAATTACTCGATCCCAATTCCCCTTTGTTCTTCATCTTTCAATTTTTTCTGCATAATCTTACCTGCAATTCGTGTTAATATCCAAATTAATTACCAATTACATATACCCTAGTACTTTACTATTGCAATTGATCGAAAAGTCCTTTCTTTTTCACCTTTAATTTCGATTTATTTGAAGATTTCGTGAATTTAGGGTTTGTTAATTCGATTTGTTCGAATTTGATCGATTAATTGCTATTTTTTTTTTGGGGTAATCATCAACAAGTAAGTATCTCTTTACTATTCTACTAGTTAATTCGTAATCCCTTCCCTTTTTCGATTCAATTAGGGTTAGAATTTGATTATAGGATTAATCTAGTGAATTAGATGTTATTAATTGTTTCTTGTTGATTTCTTTGTAGTTATGGAGTCGAGTTCAGTCCCTAGTCAGTCCGTGGTTCCCAAGGTTGTCACTAAGATGACGACATAAGCGATTTCCGCTACTGTTCAGACCGCTACTGGTGTTACTGCTACTGAGGTCGTTGCTACTGTAACGACTTTTGAGACGGACACTACCATGACTACACCTGTGACCGATACTGCTGTCACCACTACCGAGACTGCTGCTGAGACGGTCTCCACGGAGCATACTGAGACTCCGACTGCTGTCACGGTCACTGCTGAGGCCGTTGTTCCAGCGACCACTACTGAGGTCGCTCCGCCTTCTAGCTCATCACTCACTCCTAGCAAGAAGGCGTTGACATTCAGCCAGCTAGCCGCGCATAAGCCAGCTACTACTCGAGGATTGGCACCACAGAAGGCTCTCAAGGCTGCTAGTCAGCCATCTAGCGTGGAGTCTCTTGGGCCACTACCACGGATTAGGGAGGTACAATTCATTTCTAGCATTCACCGGAAACAATTATCTTGTTTACTTGACTCCCCTATCCATTTGAGCCGTTTTCTGCACCGTTCCGACCTAGAGGAGCTAGGTTTATTTACTGATGTTTGCCTATTACTTAACGGGACGGGGATGTCGGGTTTGGGCTCGATGAGGGAGTATACATATCGAGTACCTACGCTTGAGTTTTTCAGTTCCTATACTTTTCAGGCCGATATGTATGCTACCTCACCGTCTAGCGCTTGCATTCATTTCCGACTCTTTAATGAGTCGCATTAATGGACTTTAGCTAGGTTTGGGGAGGTTTTGGGTCTATCGAGTGACGGTCTTTTGGCAGCTCCTAGGAAGCTGTTGACCCAGGTTTGGACCGCCCTTTCTCACACACCTTACGACACTCGTAAGGTGGCCCACGTTCACCACCCCTCGCTGCGCTATTTTCTGCGACTCTTAGGCGAGTCGATTTTCGCTAGACCAGAACCCAACAACATCAACAACACTAAGTTAGCCATTTTAGCGGGGTACCTGAACGTTGATAGCGGTACCCCATTTGTCCTGAACATAGCTTACTTAGTGGATCTTCACTGGAAGAACCTAGAGTCTAGGGTGTCTAGCGCCGTATTCTGTGGCGGTCTGGTCAGTAGGATTGGCCGCCACCTTTATTCAGACTTCCCTAGGACTCATTTGCGCTTAGGACCTGGCGTCGACATAGATATACCTGTCATGGTTGGGTTTGCTTGGATCACGGGCTCTGGGCGTCGGATGTGGAAGATATGTGGTTCCACATCCGTTGTCTTACCTTGCCCTACATTACCTTCTCTTTCACCTCTCACTACTGCGAGAAGGGTGAAACCCCCTCCCCCCGTTTACCATCTACCTTTCACTACTACACCTTCCTCTTCCACTAAGAAGAGAAAGAGAGCTTCCCCACAGAGGGATGTTGGAGAGCCGTTGGGTTCTCAACAGGCTGGGACGACCACTGTCACGCCCCCGCCTGTCACCACCACCACTCCCCCTCCTGAGTCGGTTTTTCCGGCTAATTTTGTTTGTCCTCCCCTGTTTGAGGCGTCTGAGGTCATGGACCAAGGGCGTCGTGATGCTTTGCTACTTGATATGCGCAGGGATATAGCACAGATGCGACGGGATCAGTCCTTGGCCTTGTTCCCTATCTATGAGGACTATATCCGCAGAGGACGTCCTATTCCAGATGGATGGCCTCACCCCTCGTTCTACAGATACCCAGAGGGTGGGTATCCTTCACCATCTTCTTCTTCCTCTTCTTCTGGAGAGGAAGAGGACGAGACGCCGGCACAGAGGGCCACGAGGGAGTGCGCGGAGTTGGCAGCTAGGAGGCTAGCTCAGGAGGAGGAGAGGGACCCGACGTATAGGGTGGAGACGGAGGAGACTGCTGGGAGGAGGTGATGTTAGCTCCCCAGTTTAATGCTGGTTTGGGGAAGCTGTTGTTTTGTGAGTTTTTCTGTTTATTTTTTCCTTTCTTTGTATATATTTCATCCCTTAGGAACATGAATTAGGTTGTGTTTCCCTTTCCCTTATATGCTGTTGTGCTGTAGCCAATAAGGACATTGTCTGTTTTGGTTTGGGGAGGTGTTTTGCATCCTTTTGCGTCTGCATTTGCATTTGCATTGCATTCACGTTTACAATTCATGTTAATTAGAAAAATTTGAAAAAATCAAAAATATCACGTTTATTTTTGCATATAGTCGAGTCGGATTGGAGTCTTGTTCGTGATGAAATTGCACTACAAGTCTATTTTATGCTAGTCCTTGCACCATTCTTGACTTACTTAGTGAAATCGAAGTAGTGAACTATTGAATTTTCTCTTGGAATTTAAATTTGACTATTAGACTTGACTCAACATTTTGGCAAACTACTTATATATTCTGAGTTTTAGAGCCTATAACTGGTGACATTTATGACCAGTTGATCTAGGAATGAGAGTAGTTACTCCCCACATCTCGTGTCATTTGCTTGTATATGAACTTTGATTTCTTATTACCTGCACGCATTGGGTTTGTGGTCGGTATTACGTGTTTTGAGAATATTTGCATCTCCCTTTTCCTCATTTTACCCCATTAACTTCACATAAAGCCGTATCTACCTGTTGCCCTTAACTACATTCTAAACTGAGCCTACCTTTGCCGAGCTAGTTTAGTAGTCGAGGTATGTTTTACTGTGGTGTCAGTTTTTGACTCGTTTTCATTGATTGAAGTGGGTATTTGCGAGAAAAAGAAGAGAAGTGATGAATAGTACCTTGATCGAGCAGCTTTTAGCTCGATCGAGCAGATGTTGCTGTATGTTACCTCGATCGAGTGACTTATTTCACTCGATCGAGGGGTTTTTCCCTCGATCAGCCAAGAAAGAAAAAAAAAAAAATGAAAAATGAAAAAAAATATAATGAGAAAAAATAATTGGCTGAAGTTTTTGTTATTTACACCTCCTATGCTTATTATTAATTGTCGAGGTGTTTTATGGGATTTGTGTTGTATATGCCTAGATATGTTAAGGCATCGAGCTTAGTTTTTGATAGTTGGAAGAATGGAACGAGTTCTATTACGGTCTTGTTAGGAACTAGCTTGGCTATTTACCCTCACATTTCCATTAATTGTTTTGCCCCTTCTTACCAATTAGCCTCACATATCCATATTTTTGCAAATGTTCGGCACGTGATAGTCCTTGAACGGTGGTTATGCGTGTGTACGGTGCTTGAATAATCTTTCATATTAGTTAGCAATGCATGTTGTGTCGGTCGTAGTCTAGGTGAGTGACTATATTCTCTTCTCTCTTTCTTATACATATTTACTTACAATTTGCTTGTTGAGAGAAGAGTGACCCGTGAGAGTCCAAATTTGGTTGAGTCTTGCAGGGTCGAAAGTCTAATTTATTTCCAAGATTGTATAAATTCGTCCACTTTCGTATTAAGCTTTGTAGCAATTGAATGAGTGCATTAAACGGTTTAGCATTTACTTCTAGCTAGCTCTGAGACTTACTCCATTCCCCTAGGTTCATTTAGTTCCATATATCTGCATTTAGTTTGCTTGAGGACAAGCAAAGGTTTGGTTTGGGGAAGTTTGATGCGTGTATTTTATATAGACTTTTTAGTCCATTTATGCACGCATTTCTATGTCATTTAGGTGATATTATGTCACTATATGCCCCTATTTGGCTACTTTGTACTTTCATTACCATTTTGTAGGTACAAGCTGCGTAGTAGCGGAAACCGAGCCAAAACAGTCCACTTTGCATGCATTTAGGAGAATGGAAGGAACGGAACAGAAGCTCTTGCATGGGAAAGCGTGAAACCGCTCACAATCAAGTCCAAAGCCACGACCAACACTATATGCTAGGCCAGAGGACCTCGATCGACCATATCTTTGGTCGATCGAGGGGAGTACTGATGAAGAAGACTCGATCGAGTGACTCTCTACTCGATCGAGAGGATTTGTTGCTAGAGAAGACCTCGATCGAGCTGTCATCTGCTCGATCGAGGGGTAGCTGTTGAAGAATTGGTCGATCGAGAGGATGAAGTCCTCGATCGACTGATATTCTCGAATAAAGGCCTCGATCGAAGGGGATTTTCCCTCGATCGAGTGAAATCTGTCACGGGCCTTAAGTCCGTAGACTAATTAGGTTAGAAGTCGTGTTATGCATTATATAAGACTCTTAGTTCGTCATTAATGGGAGAGCATGGACTACTTAGCATACACTTATCATTCACCATTAGTTTCTGAACTTTTTTAATTTTTAAGTTTACATTCGGGTTTATTATCGACGCGGATTTGTTCTTTACGCCGGATTTGCTAAGATTGTAAACTCTTTTCTCTCCTTTATTCTTAATCTTTGTTCTAGTCTTAATTACTGTTTTACCTTTCTTAATTGCTGCGTTATTGTTCTTTATGCTTGTTAATTACGATTATATCATGTCTAATGTCATATATTCAATCGTCTTTATTGCTAGCATCATTAATAGTATGAGTAGCTAATTCCCTTATATGTTAGGATGAGGAAAACTGTAATAAAGGCATGATAGGATAAAGTATATTAGTTAATCTTGAATATGAGAATCAATCTAAGCAATATAATTGAGGTTAGTCGAATGAGTGCACGCAGGAGACTAGCTAGGTAGTTAACCCCGACCTGGATCGAGAGATTGGAAGGGAAAGGCTTGCTTAGAATTGATAGGTGACTCCTAAGAGGGCGAGAGTTAATTAGGAAAATCCCTAGGGTGGTTTGAGACCGAGAGGAGAAAACCATTGCCCTTCTCATTGATAGATTGACTGACTTAGTTGACCCGTAGATGCCGATATTGCAGTAGACCGAATCTAGCATATTTTTCCTTTATCTGATTTATTTCGTGTTAACCTCTACCTTTATTTCTCTTCCCTTAAATCTTATTTAGTTTAGTTTAAAACCAAATCAAAACCCCCAAACTGTGACTGACAGACTTAGATTACAGTTAGTTAATTTCCTCCCTGTGGAGATCGACCCTACTTCCGCTATCTTCTTTAGTTAGTAGACTTAGGCTTTTATTTTTGGTGTATAACGACTCGTATCAAATATAATGCTCAAAATTTCCTTTTTATATTATTGTATATAACTGTTTTAAGGTGTGCTTATTATAATTGGCTCGGTCAAATTTATATAATAATATTAAATGTACTTCAAATTAGCTAGCTCGGGTCACTTTAGGTCATTTAAATCGGGCAATTTTTGGGTCGGATGGGTTCGTGTCGGGTTGTTTCAGGTCTAGCAAAACTCGGATTGGTCCAGGTTAATTCGTGTTTCGGGTCGTTTTTCGGGATCTGCAACTCGGGTTAATTTTAGGTCTCTGGCCAGTCTTCTCGTATCGGAGTGCTTTTGTCAGATCTACTTACATGGAGTGAATATTATGTTGGGTTTTATTGGCAGTCTAGGTATGATTATTCGTAAGATTCTCGCATTTTTAAAAAGCTGTCACATTAGCTTTTTACTAATTTTTACGGAGTATTATATTTTTATTGTTCAGTGTCTTCTCAAATTCGCCCCATTATCCCTCATAATTTAAGTTTTCAATTCACTTTTAACGTGAGTTTTTTTTATAAAAAAAGAAGAAAAAAATAGCCCTCTAAAGTTGTGTCAACTGTCAAGACTCATATAGAGTATCAAGTTGAGTCTACTCTTACTCTTAGACAAGATCCACATGAGTGACGAGTTCTCGTGTAGACGTAGCAAAACTAACCCGATCCGGTTGACCGAGACTTGAACTACAACCCTCAAATGTGACCTGAAACCCGAATTGACCCGACCCGACCCGAACATGACTCTAACATTGTTGACCCGACCCGAGGCCACCCAGACCTTAAAAGGATCCGATTTAATATAACTTTAATTAAACAAAAAATACTAATTTAAAAGCACACTTGACCCGAAAATGACCAAACGTACAATTTTTCTTTTAACCATTGACCCGAAAATGACCTGGCCCTGAAATAACCCGGCCTCGAAATAACCCGACCCACTTGACTCGAAACTGACCCGACCAACATACCCGAATAACACTTGAAACCCGAAACAACCCGAACTAACCCGGTAATATGGCAGATTCATCGCTAGCCACAATCCGACTCGATTGAACCGTTTTCCAGGTGACGAGTCTTGTGACAAGACTCATTTAAGACTACTTGTAGCAAAATTTTGACAAAGTTTTAAGTCTAGTATTTAAAATCCAAGACCTATACTTTTAACACAAATTGTTGAAGTGACATTAATTTGACGGGAATATGGGTGTAGGACATAATAATTGGTTATCATCTCATATTCTGCACCAATATGTACATTTTCACTCACTAATGTATGCTTATAAATTATCAGGTACAAGTTAGAAAAACCGGTAGCTATTGATCGTATACAATACAAAGGTAACGATCATGATCAGATTTGAAAATTTCAAGGTCCAATGTGAGAAACAAATTCATATCTTATTTCACAATTAAAGAATTCCTTTGTGCCTCCTCGTCTTTTCATACAAGCTTAATTGCTTAAAACTAAAAACACAAATTTATACGTAAGAGTTAAGACCACTTTATGTATAAGACAAGCCCAATCATAAAAAGCTTAAATAAATTAATTAATAAACTTAAAAAAAAAAATTATTTTAATAAGCTAATATTATATATTAATAACTTGCATATTTAAAGATGTCAATGAAATGGAAGGAGTAGTAGCTAATTACTGCCTTTTCATACAACACAAATTCTTATTTCAGACGAAAACTATCTGTCTAGTTTAAGACATGTCAAATACATACCAAATCACCATATTTGTTACCTAGAAAATACCAAAAAATTTCTCTTTATTACCACCACTTGATAATACTTGACGCGTTTTAAGTTTTAAACGGATAGTACCATATTCAGCAAGACTTAATGTTCATACAAATAACTAACTAAAAATATATGCCGTGGGACCCTCGGTTCTGTTGGCCAAGTGCATAAATCTGATCTGTTAGCTCGCTCTATGATGAAATTTAGTTTATATATAATGGACCCTCCAAAAGAAGAACCTAATTTTGGGATCACAACTATACGTTTTGGTAAAAAATTACCTAAACCTATTAAATCGTTCGTTGACGGGTCAAAATGATTTACTCTTTTTAGCCTTGAAAAGGGGGTTAATTTATATGTGATTTGTGACGGAATACGGATGAAAAATAAGTAAAAATAATGACGAAAATAACAATGAAAGTAGAGTAACGAAAAAAGGACACATGAAAATGGTGACGCGGAAACCCAAATCGAGAAAAACCGCGGGGGGAGTCGGAATCCCGCCAAATATTGTACTATGATTTGTTAATGAAGATATGGGCAAGAACCGAACAGAAAATACAATATGTTATGGAGTTTTTAGTGATGATGGGATTCGTTTTCTAGGAGATAGTGTAGTATTGGATGCCTTCTCTTGCCTTAGGTCTCCTGTATTTATAAGCCTTCAAAACCCTAATTGCTGCTGCCGTTACTCTCCAGCTCACCCTCCCTAAAAATCCTCAACGACTCCTGATTTTGCGGGCTTTGTTATTTGACTGATTCTTGTTCCTCCTGGCAGGATCCTGACAGGAGGCTGAGTTCGTGCTACTTCGTTCGGCCTGCCAAGTCTACCTCCCTGCTTTCAAGGGATCAGTTATTGACTGGTTCATGTTCCTCCTGGCAGGATCCTGACAGGAGGCTGGATTTGCGTAACTCTGTTCCGCCTGTTAAGTCTCATATTCTTCCTCAACTGCTCCTAAGTTCTAGGAAGCTGTTGTTGACTTGTTCCAGCTGATTTGCCTTAACTTGTTATTTATAGTTGCTTCATTTGGCCCGTTCCTCCTCAGTGTCTCCTCCCTACTTCTGCTCAACCTCCCTATTTTTGTGGGATTTGTTATGTTGACTGAGTAATGGGCTTGACTTGGCTCTTATTTCGTTTTGCTCAGATATTTATACGCCATGTCATCGATCCTCTTGTTGCTCTTTGCTCCAATCACGATATGCCACGTCGTTAGGTGGAAAAATGTAAATTTTGGGCCAAACAATTGCCCCCAATTTTGCTTCTCGACTTCGTTGAGGAGGAAAATTAGTCTTCAGGTTATGCTGGTTGATGGTACTATGCTGGTATTATTCTGCTGGAACACGTTCTTCCTGCTCTGCTGGTGCTACTCTGCTGGAACGAGTATGTGCCTGTTGTGCACCTTAGACAATATTTTGAACCCCTGTCATGTACCCCCTGACCTCTGGTATTCTGATCTGCTCGTTCTTGCTGGACAATACATACCCTGTTGTTCTAGCTGATTTCCGCCTCTTGTTCCTGCTGATATGGAAGCATGACCACGTAGATATCAGGTGGAACCCTGCTGACAGGTGCTGGGTTCTAGCTGAGTAGCTGGTGGAAGCTGGGTTCCAGCTAGGGGATGCCTGGGGAGGTAGCCTCCTCCTGACTTTGCCGCTGTGATCGCCAAGGGTAATCAGGGCCGGTCCTTACCATTCGAAGGCCCTAGGCAAAATAGTATAATGGGGCCCTTTTAAAAATCTTAGTTTATTGTCTAATACTCCGTATGATATATGATACAAGAAATCATAATAGTTTAGATCGACGATCATTCTGAGATGCAAAATCATTAACGATAAACATTAAAAAAAACGTTTTCCAAAAGTTATTTCTTGATTGGCAAGTGGTAACATTGGAAGACAATCATTCTATCGTTCTTCAGACATTGACAACCTCTAGTAGATTTTGATTAAAGTTAACTTGGAAAAACGTTTAACCATATAATTTTTGGGTATGACATTGCAAGACCATTTTATCGTTCTTCCGATATTGAAAAACTTGAACTTGACAATAATAAATAATTCTACGGTACGACAATGTACCCGTGTAATTTAAAGAAAAATAACCATTTGATGTACTCCATCCATCCCGTTCAATAGTTTACACTTTTCTAGTTTTGGAAATGTTTACTCTAGACTTTATCTTTTGCTTATATTTACATCAATTCTCCCCTCCCTCTCTATCTTGATATTTGTGTATAAACCATCTATAAACAATTCACTATAATGGAGGGTGTATAAAAGTTGTACAACTTTTACAAAATGATCATTTTCTAGTAAAAAAAAAACTAATACTTTCGTCTAGGGGCGAACCCAGAATTTTATATATGGGGTAGCGAAGTTTGTTTAACATTCCCTCTTGATAAAAGAAACACGGATGAACATAATATTTTTTTAAATAACTTTTTCTTAGTTTGAAAAGTTTTTTTTTTCATGCTTATTGTTTTGAAACTGTTTATTGCGGCTGAGTTCTAAATCCTAATAGTTTAGCACTTCTTATGACCAATACGTGAACAACTCGTAAACAATTGTTATTAATAAAAGTGCGACAACTTATAATATAAAAAATAATTTGCATTATCCGTCTCAATTATTTGTTTACTTTTAATTAAAATAGCACTCACAAAGAATAAAATGGGTTAATAAATGATTGAAACAGAGGGAGTAGCAACTAATAATTTAAATAGCGAGTTGTTGGTATATATTAGATATAGTAGCAAATATATAGTTAGTAATAAAACAACTCAATTGCAAGGAAATCAATGAATATAGGCTTGAACACGTGTGGTTTGGATGAGTAGGAATAAGCGCACAACTTTACCACTTATGCACTGCCATTTTCTTGCTACTATAACGCTTTTACTATATAATATTCTATACTCCCAGCCATGTATGGGGTAGCAAAAAATCGTCTTTCTCATTCATTTTTCCGGGCTTGGGGTAGCGGCTGCTACCCCTTGCTACCTTATGGGTTCGCCCCTGCTTTCGTCCCGGCCGCCTGTCAATAATTTACACTTTTCTTATTTGGGTGTTTCACTAAATATTTAACAGAAAATATATTACTCTCTATTTTTTCCTTTAAAAATATTTAAAGCAATTCCCTTTTTGTATAACTTGTTATTCGGTATAAACCATATATAAACAACTCATTCAGATAGAGGGTGTAAATGTGTAATCACTACTTACTACGGAATACTTCTTACCGTAAAACTACCACTACATATTAAAACAATTTATGCAACCAAAAAAAAAAAGAGAAATACACTCCCCCCACGTGTGCCCCTCTTTATTTTATGCTCTTTCATGATGGTCCCCACTTTGCATCAACTTCCCTATCAAAATCTCAACCCCAATTGCTGTATATTACACGCACTGACCATGGACTTTGCTAAGAAGAATTGGGCTTTGCGATATTTTTTCTTTTAGATTTTCCATTCCTTCTTTCAAATTGGGCCCCTTCCAAACTTGGGCCCTTGTCATTTGCCCACCCAAACAGGCCTTAGGGCCGGCCCTGAGGGTAATCCCGGTGATGAGAACCTCGAGCGAGCTTGCTCATGTAGTAATTACGTCGACCTGAAAAATGTTAGTGATGGAGCACATGGCTTTGTTGTGGTCTGCACCTACGGAGGTGCAGACGTACTCTATGTTAGAAATATTCGGTTCTATTTGTTTGTGTTTCTGAAGTACTTAGTATGTGTTTATCGTTTGTAGCGCGCGTTTGTAAATAATATGTCGTGCATGCACTGTTTGTTGGGAGTGCATTGTGCCTGCGGAGAATGCATTGCGGATGTAGGCCGACAGGACTTTAGATGGTGGCTCTGGGATTTAGTCTCCCGACTGTACGCCACGCCATGTAGTGGTGACTTTGGTGGTGCTAGAGTCTGTTTGTCCTGGCGGACCTCAGGGGTTCCTGTTCGACCACGCGCACGATGTAGTTCCCCAGGGGAGATTGTACTGTTGTATTGTTTTGGCTTCCTTTTGAAGGAAGAATTTTTTGTCTTGTTTGTTGAAAATAGTGAAATAATGAATTTCAAATTTCAAATTAAGGTAGAAAATTTGAGTAAATTACCTGTACCAAATACTGTAATTGGTAGGTCATGTATGACCATATAACTGATAAATTGAGTATTGTAATGCATGCTGCCGAATTGTTGGAGAGGGTCTTGCCCCCTGCATGACTTTCACAAGCCCACTGTGGAGGGCATGCAAAATAGCCTGAGACTCCTGTTCGTTGTTCCCCCGAGAATGAACTTGCGCTATATCACGGACATTGCAAAGAGCCCTTGGTTTCTGCCGCTACTGTATGTTGGTTAACTTCCAGGCGCTTCTATCTCCTTGCTGGAGGACATACATTCCTCAAGACCTACCTGAACACTGGCAGTACATTTTCTAGGGATTGCACCCAGGTTATATATCAACACCATGTTGGATCTGCAGGCAGCGTGACCTATTCTGTATGGATATTAACTCATCCTGTTGACAGGGTGATCTTCAGGCAGAATGAGGTCACTCTGCAGGAACAATGTGCTGGTAGGGGAACTCCTGACCGTCCTGCAAGAATATTGTTGCTAGGGTTGGCCGTTGGCTTAGCCAACGGCCCTCCGACGATCAAGTCAGTAGTTATTCAAAAATATAAAGAAGGTAATGAATTTATTAAGTTACAACCTACCTCAGGTGTACCACATATGCTTATGGACATGTGTCCTCTTCTAATCTAATTGTTGCCATTGCCCTTACTTGTACATCCTCAAAGGTATTGCATGGGTACCTTGTTAATTCTTTGTATAGGCTGGAGTTTAGGAGTAACCCTTGCCTGAAGGCCTCAATCGCGGTGGGAATATAACATCTAGGAATGTGTACCTTCTCCCTATTAAACCTGCACATATATTCTCGAGTAGGCTCATCATACCTTTGAATAACACGGTAGAGGCCGCTTGTCTGCTTCTCTGGCTTACGGCTGCTAGCGAACTGTTGAAAGAATGCATTGACCAACTCCGCGAAAGATGCCAAGGATCTATTCGATAGATTAACAAACCACTGCAGTGCTGCCCCCGTTAAGGTGGACCCAAAGCCCTTGCACATGCAAGACTCTTTCAGGGGTCCTGTAGCTGTTACAACCATCATCTTCTGTTTGTATTGGTTGACGTGATCAGACGGGTCGTCGGTCCCATCGTATAACGTCATTGTGGGTTGCTTGAATCCTTTAGGCACATTGAGAAGGGCTATGTCGTCCACGAAAGGAGAGTCTGCGTAACTCTGCAGGGTTGCTCTCTCAATGGGGCGCGGCATGCCAGGTATTTTTTTTGATCATGTCTTTGAGTTCCTGAAGCTGTTGTTCCAACTCTCCTCCTGTTCCTGCAGAAGGATTAGAGACAAGCGGAACAAAGCCAAAGGGATTACCTCCCGGCGCTGTTCCTACAGGGGTATGCTCCACGGAGTAGGGCTGACTAGCAAATATACTGGACAGTGGGGCTGTGTTGGTGATAGACCTGAACTGCTCGTTCGGTACCTGCTGGCTGGTGGTACCTGTACTACAGAAAGAGTTAGCCCCAAGAGAACAACTAGACAGAATATTACCTATGGTAGCATGCATGCTGGTCAACATGGGAGAATAATTGCGTGTTAAGCCTCCAAGATTCTGCCTTGTAACCAACTCAGGGGGAATATGTTGCCCTGGTCCTCCACATACTGCCGACTCCTGGAGCGAGTAGGTTGCTGGAGGAACCATCGCTTGAACGCTCTGCAGGATGGGTGCTGGATGAGGGGGTACCATGCCTTCTATCCTTGCCTTCAAATCCAAGTTGTCCTTATGCAAGTTTTCTAGGGCTTTGCGCAGGGTGTTCATTTCATTTAGGATGACCTGCAGAGTATTTGAATCTGGTGGGGTTGGGCTTGGGTGCCTGAAGGTTCCTCCAGATAGGCTGCTCTGGACCTGCACTCTGGTGCTGAATATCCCTGCTGGTATACCCTCTGCGGGTACCATACTGGGGGTTCCTGGTAGACTCGTCGTTCCTTCTCTGGCAGATTCTGGAAGTACCATGGTGGCTAGATCTACAGATTTCTTGTAGCAGGCACGTAGCAGGCACGTGGTGGACTATTGACTAGACGATAGATTGGCTATAGAAATTGATCACTTTGCCCCACGGTGGGCGCCAAATTGTTTTGGTAAAAAATTACCTAAACCTATTAAATCGTTCGTTGACGGGTCAAAATGATCTACTCTTTTTAGCCTTGAAAAGGGGGTTAATTTATATGTGATTTGTGACGGAATACGGATGAAAAATAAGTAAAAGTAATGACAAAAATAACAATAAATGTAGAGTAATGAAAAAAGGACACACGAAAATGGTGACACGGAAACCCAAATCGGGAAAAACCGCGGAGGGAGTCGGAATCCCACCAAGGATTATACTATGATCTGTTAATGGAGATGCGAGGAAGAACCAGAAAAATAAATACAATAGGCAGTGGAGTTTTTTTAACAACGATGAGGCTTGTCTTTCGTAGAGATGATGTAGAAATTGGATGTCTTCTCTTGCCTTAGGTCTCCTGTATTTAAAAGCCTTCAAAACCCTAATTGCTGCTTGATCGGGCCTGTCGCAAGCCCTGCTCAAAAGATAATTACCCAGACTAGGCTAACAAAAAATTAATGTAATTAGGGAAGTAGGGGTCGATCCTCAGGGAGATGGTGTTTCCTATAGAATGTGAAATGTCTTGCAATTGGATTTTATCTAACGAGTATCTGGGTTTTGGGGTTTTGATTTCTAAACTAATAAAAAGCATAAATGAAAACAAAATAAAAGCAAACCAAAACGAAAACAATAAAGCAGGTGATGAATTAACAATGATAAAAAGAATCTAGGGAAGTAGGTTCACACTTGTAGATTAACATATTGATGAAATTGGATTTAGGACATGCAAATAATTCATTGTGAGTTCGTAAGAATGATGTGTTCATTACAATCATAGATCCGATGGTCTAGCAGGCTTTTAGGCAATTTACTAGGTCTTAATCTACCATCTCGTGCTTTGTCTATTCAACTCACGTATTTCTACTTTGGAAAAGAATTCCATTCTAGTCAATGATTTTGATCAGGAATCGTTAACTATCGTTATAGTCCAAACATGCATAGACACAATGTTTTAAAAGCATAATTTCTTTTATCCAATTATCATCTTTTAATCAACCTAACATGGCTACCCTACACCCTAGAAAAACGACTATTCACTCATAGTGATGTTTAAACCTAATGATGTTAATAATAAAAACTAGGATAGACATGTTTATTTGGTTTTGACAATAATTTTATTGATCTAGGCTAAGGATTTGATGTAGAAAAGACAGAAATAAACTAAGAAACTAAGGACAAAAGGGAAGAACAAAATGATCTAGACAAGAGAAGAGAGGCTAGGTTTCTCTCCTCCTAATCTAGGGTTTCTAATTGTGTAGAGAAGTGTGTAAAGAGTGTAGGGAGGTGTATCTAATTGTATATTGAGAAGTGTGGCTGAGGCTCTCTTTATATAGCAGTAGGGTTTCGTGGGGAAGGGGTCATGCATTCATCACATAGGATAAAAAGGAGGAAGTCGAAGCAAAAGCTCGGATCAGCAAGGATACCCGATCGGGTACACTACTTACCCGATCGGGTATGTAGTGATCTTGGTCTATTGACTTTCGTTTCATCTCCCCTTGCATATGACTTGACTTTCATTATCCCCCTTCACCTCTTGAGTCGGGTTTGTTGATAGGGTTTGATGTAAAATGATGATTTCTTCGCCTAACTGATCGATTTTCTGACAACTGTGAAATCTTCTTTGCTTCCTCTTTCTTTTGAATTAGTGAACCTTCTTGAAATGTTTTTGACTTGGTCAAGCTTGCTTCTTCAAATCGTCGGGTTCTAGGCAAATGCTCGGGAATATAGAAAAAGGGCGTAGAAACGTCACTTTCCCTACAAAACAGGTTAGAACATAGGGATTCGGCTAGAAGACGATATTAGCTCATAAAATGGCTTAATAAAGCACAAATGACATACAAAACCGAGCTAAATTGGGGGTTAAAATCATAGAAATATTCACTTATCAAACTCCCCCAAGCTAAACCTTTGCTTGTCCTCAAGCAAACATAACAAACAATACCAGGACAAGGGTTGCAAGCATTGGCTACTACACCATCAAGAAACAAATCTCAACGAAAAACTTTGGAAACATAATGAATCATAACCCAAAAACAGCGTGGGCAAGAATGATACATAAACATGGCTGAGATTTACATAACGGCCCAGCACAAAGAATTTCACTACAGAATTTTCAGCTCTTGCATGATCTTTTTGACAAATGGACTCTCACGGCACACTCGAACACTCATGCATGTAAACGGTGATTTCTTTATGTGTAAATGTTTTTGAGACACTCACCTATCTACGACTTATAAAAATATGTCCGCAGTCTAATATGGTAAACAATTCAAAACACAAGTCAAAGATCACAATGCACATAGAAAAGAAGCCGAAAAAATAAGAAGAAGGCTTTGGGAAATGGGTGAAAGGTGGACAAACAGTTATGGTCGTGTGAAGGTTAGAATGAGCTAGCAACTGACCAATGATAAATGAATACTCAATCCAAACTTTCGATTAATTCCCAAAAGACGAATAACGAAGCCAGAAGGAACGGATTGGCTTATTACACACGAAACACAAGAGTGAACTCCTTCTAAACATTGAATTGACATTTTGAGAAGATACTCACAACTTCTTCTTTTATTTCTTTTTCTTTCTTTTTTTTTTCGATTTTTTTCTTTTTCAATTTTTTCATTTTTCTATTTCATTTTTTTCTTTTTTCTTTTTTCTTTTTTTTTTTCTGAACATAACATTACTTCTTGAACATTTTGGTTCTCCCCAAATTCACTTTGACATAAAAGAACAAAATCTTCTCAAAAGAGCACCCATACACCATAGTCTAGCTACTAGCTCAAAAGGTAGGCAGTTTTTATATGTAGCTGTTATCTTGTGAAACATTTGTATGAAGGGGCTAATTTTGAGGGGCTAATTTTGAGGGGTAATTCAAAGTGAAAAAGGCTTCAAATCTTAGTGAATCATGAATGCAATGCTCATAGGAATGAAATGAGAACCATACTTATGCGTTTTGACATGACACACATCACAAGGAGAACTACACACACCTTAATGAGACTGGGTATAGATGTACCAGCCTAAGGAGGTTCTACCTTACAATATATGTAACTTGTCAAATGTCAAGATTAAGCGTACTCATCTATAGATTCATTCCATGCCTACTGTGTACAAGACTTCCCCATGTATGCACAATTCAATGAATTATTGAATCATTATCTTTTGAAAGCTCTAAGTTTGGGAAATGTAACATGATAGCATAGTAAACAAGCAAGCAAAGCATGAAAAGCATTCAATTATGTTCAAAATTTTAAATTTTTCTCTTATTCAAAAATTGAAAAATATAAACAACTAAAATGCAAAATGGGAAAATGCAATCCCTCCCCCAAGCTAAACATCACATTGTCCTGAATGTGAGCACAAAGACTAAATATGCAACGAGATTCTCAATGAGAAGAAGGGTAAAAAAATGGGAAAAGGATGAAAGGAGAGTGAAGCTTACTAGTAAGCGCGGACTCCCCCAAGCTAGTCTTTTGGACTTGACAAGGAAGGTCTTTATAGATTCTTCAAAAACTCTTTCATCTGCAAAGTAAATCTAACAAAACAACGAAAAAGGGAAAGCAAAAAGAAAATGCAAAAAGAAAAGGAAACACGGGTTGCCTCCCGAGAAGCGCTGGTTTAACGTCCCGCTCGACGAATACTCCTATGAAATCATCTGGTTGGGGATTGACGCTCTATATAGACAATATCTAAGCATCCGATAATGGAATTGCTATAGTAGAGTTTCAATCGGTGTCCATTGACCTTGAATTTTTCACCATTACTAGTCATTATTTCCACATAACCGTATTTGCTAACATATGTGACAGTGAATGGTCCAGACCATCTTGATCGAAGTTTTCCCGGAAAAATTTTCAAACGGGAGTTGAAGAGAAGTACTTGGTCACCGTCTCACCGACATTGAATTCTTTTCTGATTATCCTCTTGTCCTGCCAACGCTTCGTTTTCTCTTTATAAATCCTAGAATTCTCGTAAGCTTGCAAACGAAACTCTTCTAGCTCATTGAGTTGCAAAAGTCGTCTTTCAGCGCTAAGCTTAGTGTTTAAGTTGAGTTCTTTGATAGCCCAGTGAGCTTTGTACTCTAACTCAACGGGGAGATGACATGCCTTTCCATAAACCAACCGATAGGGTGATGTTCCAATCGGGGTTTTGAAAGCTGTGCGATAAGCCCATAAGGTGTCATCGAGCTTATTACTCCAATCGGTTCTAGATTTCGAGACTACTTTTTGAAGAATTATTTTTAGCTCTCTGTTCGAAACTTCTACTTGACCGCTGGTCTGGGGGTGGTAGGCTAAACCTCGTCTGTGATACACACCATACTTGGCAAGCAGAGTGTCTAACTGTTTTTCTCCAAAATGAGTTCCTCGATCACTTATCACGGTTATGGGTACACCAAAACGCGGAAAGATGATCTTTTTAAATAGTCGTATCATAACTCTAGCATCATTGTTGGGGGTGGCAAGTGCTTCTACCCACTTTAAAACATAGTCGACAACGACTAAAATGTAACGATTTCCATTTGAAGAAGGGAATGGTCCTTGATGGTCAATACCCCAGACATCGAATATCTCGACTTCTAATATGCCGTTTTGAGGCATTTCATGTCTTTTGGATATTTGACCCATTCGTTGACAAGCATCACAAGCCATAACAAAGGCTCTTGAATCTTTAAACATCGAGGGCCAGAAAAACCCGGATTGTAAGACTTTGGCTACGGTCTTGGACGGACCATGATGACCACCATAAGCAGATGAGTGACATCCTTCTAAAACTCTTTTTACTTCCCACTGGGGGATACAACGTCGATACAGACCATCTGAGCACTGCCTGAAAAGATAAGGGTCATCCCAAACAAAGGATTTTGCATCATGCAAAAAAAATTTTCTTTGGTTATAAGAAAGGTCGGAGGGTAGCTGGCGACTGACAAGGAAGTTGGCAATATCAGCATACCAAGGAGAAGAGTCCGCAATTGCCATTAATGAATCATCAGCAAACGAATCATTAATTGGCGTTGGTAATCCTATTTCAGTTACTCTTATCCTTGAGAGGTGGTCAGCGACTACATTCTCTGCTCCTTTCTTATCCCGGATCTCTAAATCAAACTCTTGAAGAAGTAAGATCCATCGGATAAGTCTAGGTTTTGCCTCTTTCTTTGAAAGCAGATATTTCAAGGCAGCATGGTCAGTGTAGACAATAACTTTTGATCCTATTAGGTACGAGCGAAATTTGTCTAAGGCATAGACAATGGCGAGAAGTTCTTTCTCAGTGGTGGCATAGTTGATTTGGGCAGGATCTAGAGTTTTACTAGCATAGTAAATCGCATGAAGAAACTTTTCCTTTCTTTGCCCTAAAACAACTCCTACGGCATAATCACTCGCATCGCACATCAGTTCAAAGGGCAGATTCCAATCAGGCGACTGGATTATAGGTGCTGTGATCAAAGCACGTTTGATTTTGTTGAATGCCTCAAGGCATTCCTTTGTGAAATTGAAAGGTGCATCCTTGAAAAGGAGCTCAGTCAGGGGCTTGGCTATCTTTGGAAAATCTTTTATAAATCGTCGGTAGAAACCGCCGTGGCCAAGGAAACTCCTGATTCCTTTTACATTAGCAGGTGGTGGCAGCTGTTCAATAACTTGGATCTTAGCTCGATCCACTTCTATACCTCTTTCTGAAACGATGTGACCTAAAACTACACCTTCGTTCACCATGAAGTGACACTTTTCCCAATTGAGAACAAGGTCGACTTCTTCACAGCGTTTTAGAACTCTGGATAGATTTGTCAAACAATGATCAAAGGAAATGCCATAGACGCTAAAGTCCTCCATAAATACTTCCATGATAGATTCAACAAAATCTGAGAAGATACTGGTTATGCAACGCTGGAAAGTGGCAGGTGCATTACACAAGCCAAATGGCATTCTACGATAAGCGAAAGTACCATAGGGACAGGTGAAGGTGGTTTTCTCTTGGTCCTCAGGGTGGATAGGGATTTGGAAAAATCCTGAGTAACCATCTAGATAACAGAAATACTTGTGACAAGCTAACCTCTTAGCATTTGGTCAATGAAGGGTAGAGGATAGTGATCTTTCCTAGTCGATTGATTCAGTTTTCTGTAGTCAATACACATACGCCATCCCGTCACAATCATTGTGGGGATGAGCTCATTCTTCTCATTTTTTACTACTGTTGTTTCTCCTTTCTTGGGAACAACTTGAACATGGCTAACCCATTTAGAGTCATAGATTGCATAGATTATGCCAGTATCTAGCACTTTCATAACTTCAGTTTTAACTACTTCCTGCATGTTGGGATTAAGACGGCGTTGACCTTGAACACAAGGTTTTTGGCCTTCTTCTAAATTGATTCTATGCATGCAGAAGTCTGGGCTTATGCCTGTTAAATCTTCGAGTTTGTAACCTATCGCCTTTCTATGCTTTTTCAAGACAGTCAATAGTGAGGTTAACTGATTTTCATCTAGGAGAGCACTCACTATGATTGGGCAATACTCAGATTCATCTAAAAAAGCATATTTTAGATTCGAGGGAAGAGGTTTTAGTTCAGGTTTTTGTACTTCTGCCTTGGCAGGAGTATCAATCAAGCTTATGAACTCTTTAATTTTTTCTGACGGTATCTTTTCTCCGGTCAGATCCTTTTCCAGCTCACTGATCTCGAAATTGTTATTCTCAGAGATTTCTTCCAACAACAAGATTGCCTCTAAAGGATCCTCGGTTATTGATGGATAAAGAGATTCATCAACAATGGAGTCGACAATATCAATAAAACAGCAAGACTCCTCTAGCATGGGGCTTTTCATTGCACTGTTCAAGTTATAGGTGACTTTATCATCACCTACTTCTAGTGTCAGTTTTCCATTCTTAACATCGATTACTGCTCCGGCAATGTGTAAAAATGGCCTTCCTAAAATAATAGGGATTTGAGAATCTTCAGCCATATCTAGCACGATGAAACCGACGGGAATGAAAAACCTTCCTACTTTGACAGGCACATCTTCTAAAACTCCCATAGGTTGTTTTAAAGAACGGTCTGCCATTTGCAGAGTGATACTGGTGCATTTAAGAATTCCCATATTCAACTTTTCACATATTGAAAAGGGCATGACGCTTACACTGGCACCTAGATCACATATAGCTTTATCGATTGTGTAGGTGCCTATAGTGCAAGGTATAGAGAAACTACCGGGATCCTTTAACTTAGGAGGGGACTTATTTTGCAGCAAAGCACTGCACTCAGCTGTGAATGCTATGATTTCAAAATCATCTAAAGTCCTCTTCTTAGTTAGGATATCCTTCATGAATTTTGTGTAAGAAGGGATTTGAGTGATCAATTCAGTGAAGGGAACCGTTACTTGGAGGTTTTTGACTACTTCCATGAATTTGCTAAACTGGGTTTCCTTATGATTTCTCCTCAAGCGTTGGGGAAATGAAACTTGGATTTTGATGGCTTCCTTCACAGGTTCATCCTTCTTTTCTTTGTTTTACGCTTCCTTAGCGGTGGATGGTTGGGAATCCTTTTGGCTCTCTATTTGTGTTGGCTCAACTGTTGTTTCTTTGGGCTGCTGAGGTTCCTTATAAGTGGTACCACTCCTAAGGGTGATAGCATTAGCGGTGTCCCTCGGTTTCTCACCATGAGGTGGGAGTTGGCCTTGTTTCCTTTGGGTATTAGAGGCAGCCAATTGGGCCATTTGAGATTCAAGCATCTTGATGGCAGCATTTTGAGCTTGATCACTCTTTTGAAGTTGAGCAAACATTGAATCTTGTTTTTGAACAACTTGGAGAAGCATGGATTCAATTTTGCTCAGGCTTGAGTCATTGGGTTGGCTTTGATTTTGGGGTGGTTGGTGTTGAGGTTGATGTTGGTGTTGGTAAGGTTGATTGAAGTTAGGTTGAAATGGAGGTCTCTGGTTTTGAAAACCAGGTGGATTATAGGGCTTCTGTTGATGTGGTATGAATAGTTGTTGAATCTGATGGTGGGGATTCTGAATGTTGGTGCTTTTTGAAAACCAGGTGGATTATAGGGCTTTTGTAGGATGGTTCTTTGTGTTCTCATTATAGAATTTTGAGAAAGCATTGCCCTGCCTGTATGCTTGGTAGGCATTGACTTGCTCTAACGAACTCCTACATTCTTGAAAACTGTGTCTTCCAACCCCACATGTCTCACATAGACACATACCACTACGTGGTTAGTGACGTTAACATGTTGCTTGGATTGGGAAGAGCTTCCTACTTGTTGCTGCAGAAGGGCTAATTGGGCTTCTAGGAGTGCTACTTTGCTTAAATCTTCCTGCTTGGTTTTGAGCGGCATAGCACGTGAGTTGTTATACTGAGATTCGTGAATTGCCATTGACTCGATAGTTGCACTAGATATTTCTACATCGATCTGATCGAAACGACCATTGTTAGCGGAGTCGAGGATACGACGCGATTTGCCACAACAACCGTTGTAATAGGTGATAGCTAAGAATCATGAATCAAGGCCATGATGAGGGCATTCTCTTTGTAATTCTTTGTACCTTTCCCATGCCTCATAAAGGCTTTCATCGCCTCTCTGACGGAATCCAGTGATTTGACTCCGTAAGAGTGCGGTTCGTTCTGGTGGGAAGTACTTTTGATAGAAAGCAAGAGCTAGACTATCCCAGTCGGCTATTACTAAGGCAACTCGGTCAAGGCTATTGATCCAAAGTTTAGCCTTTCCTGTTAAAGAGAAGGGAAAGAGCATTTCCCTAATCTGCTCTTGGGATACTCCAGTTTGTCTAATTGTGGAGCAATAGTCACAGAAGTTTTGAATATGAAGGTTGGGATCTTCTGTGGCATTGCCACCAAATTGACTTCTTTTTATTAAATTGATGAAGGCAGGTTTGATTTCAAAGTTTCGGGCTGTGATTTGGGGTGTAGCAATACCCCTTGGAAGTGTATCTGCAGTTGGTTTGGAATGGTCTGAAAGTCGAACCATTTTCTTTTGTGAAGGTGAAGATTGAATGTTATTTGAAAGTTGGGTGGTTTTTGAGAATGGAGATGAGAATGTATCTTCTTCTCGTTCAAGATTAGATAAAATATCCGAGTAATTCTCACGAATACGGTCTAAACTTGAAGTATCAGAAGCTTTTGAGATTTCGTTGAATAGCTTTAGTCTCCTACGCAGACTCCTTTCTAGATCGGGGTCGAAAGAGATAGGGGTCCCTAGTCTAGAAGATCTGGGCATAAGATTGAAAAGCTAAGATGAAAAATCAAGAGAGGTCTGAAGGAATTTGGGTTCCTAAAGACTAGATAAAACTAATTGCAATCAAAATCACAAGAAAAAGGAAAACTAAACCGTGCTTCCCGGCAACGACGCCAAAATTTGATCGGGCCTGTCGCAAGCCCTGGTCAAAGATAATTACCCAGACTAGGCTAACAACAAATTAATGTAATTAGGGAAGTATGGGTCGATTTTCAGGGAGATGGTGTTTCCTATAAAATGTGAAATGTCTTGCAATTGGATCTTATCTAACGAGTATCTGGGTTTTGGGGTTTTGATTTATAAACTAATAAAAAGCATAAATGAAAACAAAATAAAAGCAAACCAAAACGAAAACAATAAAGCAGGTGATGAATTAACAATGATAAAAAGAATCTAGGGAAGTAGGTTCACACATGTAGATTAACATATTGATGAAATTGGATTTAGGACATGCAAATAATTCATTGTGAGTTCGTAAGAATGATGTGTTCATTACAATCATAGATCAGATGGTCTAGCAAGCTTTTAGGCAATTTACTAGGTCTTAATCTACCATGTCATGCTTAGAGGTGGCAATCGGGTCAATCAGGTCGGTTACGGGTCGGGTTCAGGCAGTTCGAGTCATGTCGGGCTCGGGTTTGATCGGGTCAAGTTGCTTATTCAGGTCGAGTCGGGTTCGGGTTGGGTCGCTTACGGGTCAGGTTAATCGGGTCAATAACTACAACATGTCGGTTCAGTTTCGGATCGGTTGACCAATGAGTCGGGATATATCAGGTCAATATGCTTGATCAGGTCGAGACCGGTTTGGTTTCGGGTTACTGATGGGTCGAGTATTTTATATTTATGTCTTAAATTTGAAAAATTGATCGGGTCAATGATTGGGTCGTTCTGTTAAAAGATCACTTTTGAACTTATGAATTATAATATTGGATTAGAGTAACTCGATACAAAAGATATTTGTAAAATATAAGAGTATAACACTATAAAAGTTGATGATTGTATAATTTCATTGAACACTTATGTTTCTCGACCTCGGTTATAAGTATATGACATGAGTGTCTATCCAGTGTCGGATTCGCCTTATATTATGGACAAAAAATAATGTTTTTGGTCTAAATTAATCAGTTGTTTATGTAGTTCATAATTTTGAACATTTGACATATGAAGTATGACAAGGAACTAAATGAATTACCTTGACGATGATCCTACGTATTTAATTTTGAATAGGCTCTATTAGAATGATGTATTTGAGGTTTGGATTTTATGATCATAATTAATAACCGAGGTCGGATTGTATAGTCATAACTCTTTCTTCCCTTTATTGTTTTCAATGGAGCCAAAACTAAACACTCTTTTTCTCACAAAACGTTAATTTAAAATTTTCTACATATATCACTTGCAAAATAATTATTAATAAAATTAACTTGGAATATAGCGTACTAAATTTACAACTGACTATTTATTTTAAGATTACATTTTGTTTTGAAAAATAAAATGTGCGATAATTTTTTATATCAAATTTATTAACAAAAAACAAACTATAAAGGAATTTAGATTCTTAAAAAAAATTATTTGGCTATGAGTCGGGTCGAGTTTAATCGGGTTAAAACGGGTTACATGTTGATTCAGTTCGGTTTGGGTCAGGTCGGGTTTGTGGGTGAATCGGGTTTCGAGTCGGGTCGGGTCGAGTCACAAGTCGGTTCGGGTCATATCATTGCAGGTTCTATCGGTTTATCGGTTAACCTTCGGGTCGGTTCAGGTCGGTTTCAGTTAAGCAAATTTACGGGTTCTATAAGGTCGGTTTTCGGATAAGTCAGGTCGGTTCTTCGGGTCAGGTCACCTTTTGCCAGGTCTAGTCATGCTTTGTCTATTCAATTCATGTATTTCTACTTTGGAAAAGAATTCCATTCTAGTCAATGATTTTGATCAGGAATCGTTAACTATCGTTATAGTCCAAACATGCATAGACACAATGTTTTAAAAGCATAATTTCTTTTATCTAATTATCATCTTTTAATCAACCTAACATGGCTACCCTACACCCTAGAAAAACGACTACTCACTCATGGTGATGTTTAAACCTAAGATGATGTTAATAATAAAAACTAGGATATACATGTTTATTTGGTTTTGACAATATTTTAAGACTCTTTAATTGGCGATAATAATGACGCTAAATTGACAATCTAGGGAAATGAAATGATTACAACGGTATTGAAATTGAATCTAAAATAACATGTATATAAAATAGCAATCAAATAAGAAACATAAAGACTTTAAACAAAAGATAAAATAGGAATACCTAGGTGACGATCAACAACGACAATGATGAAATACAAACAACCATAATAGAAATTCCTTGCATAGAATAGTCGATCCACGAATTACAATGCTTGTATATAATAAAGTAGATTACAAAGATGGAATTTTTATTGATCTAGGCTAAGGATTTGATGTAGAAAAGACAGAAATAAACTAAGAAACTAAGGACAAAAGGGAAGAAGAAAATGATCTAGACAAGAGAAGAGAGGCTAGGTTTCTCTCCTCCTAATCTAGGGTTTCTAATTGTGTAGAGAAGTGTGTAAAGAGTGTAGGGAGGTGTATCTAATTGTATATTGAGAAGTGTGTCTGAGGCTCTCTTTATATAGCAGTAAGGTTTCGTGGGGAAGGGGTCATGCATTCATCACATAGGACAAAAAGGAGGAAGTCGAAGCAAAAGCTCGGATCAGCAAGGATACCCGATTGGGTACACTACTTACCCGATCGGATATGTAGTGATCTTGGTCTATTGACTTTCGTTTCATCTCCCCTTGCATATGACTTGACTTTCATTATTCCCCTTAACCTCTTGAGTCGGGTTTGTTGATAGGGTTTGATGTAAAATGATGATTTCTTCGCCTAACCGATCGATCTTCTGACAACTGCGAAATCGTCTTTTTTTTTTTGGTGAACATGTAAGTAATCATTAATCACACCTCAAATGAGGTAATCACTATTACAACATTCAGTTTTGCAACATAACTAGCAACACCACAAATACATCAACATAAAAGACTAACATAATCATAAAAGACCTATGCTAGAACAATACTCAATATCACATTGTTTTATCCCTAGCTTCATCATCCCAGGTAGACGAGTTCTATGCTCCTGCTGCACACGAGCAATCAAAGCTTGAGGCCTCATGACATAACCATCAGCATAGCAAGTATTCCTAGCCTGCCATACATTATACATAACAGCATTAACCAGTGAACAATAAAGCAATCTCCTTAAACCAGACACTCTTCTAATCCTCAGCATCTTTCCAGCAGTGACAGGATGCACCATACAGAGCTTCAGCCAACTTAAGAGAAGCTGCAAACAAGTCTTCACATAACAGCAGTCTTGAAATAGATGCCAATGAGATTCATAACCATCATCACAAATGTAACAATTTAATCTTTGAGTGATACCAAACCTGTTAAGTCTGTCAAGTGTCAAAAGCCTTTCCTGCTTCAGCAGCCAAATAAAGAATGCATGCTTCTGAATGTTATATCTAGTCCAAACTTCAGAATACCATTGAATTGCTCCAACATTATCAGTACAAGCCAGCCATTCATACCCTTTGGAAATAGAGTAATCACCATCAGTCCCTAGCCATTGCTGATTTGAGAATGCCACCTTAAATCTATCTTTGATCTCACAGATTTTCCTCCAAGCCCAGGAAGAGCTACTAGTTGGCACATAGTCCAGCCAAGGTCTGCCCTTCAGATAAATGTTATCCACCCACTTAATCCACAAATGATCTTTCTTAATCACAAGCCACCACACCAATTTCCCAATAGCTGCAATGTTCCATCTACTGCTATCAATAATTCCCAATCCTCCTTGCTTCTTGCCCCTACATAGCACATCCCATGCCACTAAGGCTTTAGAAGAATTCTCAGACCCACTCCACAAAAAACTCCTACAAAGGGCCTTGATTCTATCCATGACCCCCATAGGAAGAACAAACAATTGAGACCAATAGTTATGGATAGTAGAGAGAACAGCCTTCACCAACACAAGTCTGCCAGCATAAGAAAGTTTCCTACTATTCCATCCTCTGATTTTAGCAATCATTCTATCCACCAGGACATGACAATCAACCTTGCTAAGTCTCTTATGTGAAATAGACACCCCAAGGTACTTGAAAGGCAACTTACCTCTTTTAAAGCCAGTGTAATGCAAGATATAGTCCACAGTCACAGAATCAATACCATTCAACATAATTTCAGACTTCTCAGAACTAATATGCAAGCCAGAAACTTCAGAAAAGCAATTAAAAGTCTCCTTAATGACAGCAATGGAACTTAGATCCCCTTTGCAGAAAAGAAGAACATCATCAGCAAACATAAGATGATTCAATTTAAGCCTACTACACAAAGGATGAAATCTAAAGCTAGACAAAGTACTAGCTTCCTCCAACAATCTACTAAGGTACTCCATACAGATGGTAAATAAGATAGGAGAGATAGGATCACCTTGTCTTAGACCTCTCTTCCCAGGAAAGAATCCATTAGGAGAACCATTAATCACCACAGAGTAAGTAGGAGAAGTCACACAATTCATAATCAAGCCAACCAACTTAGGAGGGAAATTTAATTGAACCAGCATATCTCCAATGAAATCCCACTCAATCGAATCATAGGCTTTCCTCAGATCAATCTTCATCAAACATCTAGGAGAAACACTTTTCCTAGTATACAGTCTAACAATATCTTGGCTGATTAAAATATTACCCATAATACTCCTACCCTTAATAAAGGCAGCCTGATTAGGACTAATGACATTGCCAAGACCAACAGAAACTCTTTCACACAGAATCTTAGAGATAATCTTATAAAGAACATTACAGCAAGCAATAGGACGAAACTGAGTGACATTGACATGATTCTCCATCTTAGGAATAAGGACCAAATTAGTAGCATTAATCTGTCTTAAAAGCTTACCTGTGTGGAAGAAATCCTGAATTGCAGCAACTAGCTCATCTTTCATAACCTCCCAACCAGCTTTGAAAAAACAACTCGTATAACCATCAGGACCAGGACTCTTATCATTAGGAATAGAGAACACAATTCTTTTAATCTCCTCCTCTCTAGGAGTATTACACATCCTCTCCCAAAGACAATCATCCACTCTCCTTCCTTTCTGCACAATATGAGGGAAAAAACAAGATGATCCCTTAGCACTCCCCAGCAGGTCTTTGTAAAAATCAACAAAGGCCTGAATAATATGATCTGGTTCCTTACAAACCACACCAGTCATAGATTCAATCAAGAGCACTTTGTTCCTAATCTGTCTTTGTCTGATAGCCTGATGAAAAAGAGAAGAATTAGTATCTCCCTCTTTAGCCCAGGAGCACTTAGCCTTTTGGCTCAGAAAATCATCACGAGCAGCATCCATGAGAAGAAAGCTTTCTCTAGCTTGAAGTTCAACATCCATAAGCCTTAAATTCCCAGGATCACCTTGCAGCATAATCTGACTCTCCTGAAGAACCTTAAATGCAATATCAGCATTCCTTTCAATATCAGCATAAAGATCCTTATTAAGCTTTTTTAAATGCACCTTCATATTCTTCATTTTCTTCACAATTCTGAACATAGGTGAGCCATATACAAACTGCTGCCATCCAGTCTTCAAGATACCCAGGAAGTCAGATGACCTAGTCCACATGTTAAAGAATTTGAAAGGCCTTCTCTTAGATGACTGCACCTCACCATACTCAATAACACAAGGGCAATGGTCAAAGGAACCTTCAGGGAAAAAATGAGCAAAGTAATCAGGCCAGCTATTACTCCAATTATCATTGATAAGAACTCTATCAATACGACTGAACACTCTTTTATCACTAGTCTGCTTATTATTCCAAGTAAAGAAAGCACCAGTTGTTTTCATCTCATGAAGCTCACACAAGGTAATGACATTCTGAAACGGAACCATTTCACTATCTCTAACAACCTGCCCAATCCTCTCATTTGAGTAAAGAATATTATTAAAGTCCCCAAGCACACACCATGGCTCAATCCTAGAAAGCCTGTTCAAGCTTTCCCAGAGCTCCTGCCTCTCCTCACTTCTATTGAAGCCATACACAAAAGTTATATAAAAGGTATGACCAGTCACACAATCAGAAATCTTTAAATGAATAAATTGAGCTCCACATTCCAACACATCAACCTTAATTTTACTGCTCTTCCAAATAACCCAAATCCTAGCATTCGAATGAAAGCTAGCATTATGACAAATAGACCAATTATGACAGAAATTAGACAAAACTTTATTCAGAGAACCAGGTTTCACTCTGGTCTCTAGGAGCCCAAAAAGTTCAATAGCATGATGATGCAAAAACCATTTAACATCTTTCTGTTTCTTGATACTATTGAGCCCCCTAATATTCCAAGCTCCAAACTTAGTCATTTGGGGCTGCAAGCACACTGCCACCCCCTTTATCTACCAATCCAGAACACCCAGACAAAGCAGCATTAAAGTTCATCATAAAATTCACATCCTTATCTCCAGGTAGTCTTGACTCATGTCTAGTTATTTTGGAAATAACTCTTGCAGGAGTAAATGCCACTGTGTTACCCCTATGAACAGGAGTAGTCATCAGTTGACCAACAGCAGGTAAAGCTTGAGTTCCCCCTGCTACAGGTAGTGCAGGAAACTCTAAAGGATCAATATGGGAAACTTGAGGCTCCTTCCTTTGCCAAACCTGTTTCTGCACGACAGGAAAGACAGGCTTCTTCTGAATCCCATACCCTTTCCTACATACCACTTCACGGTGTCCTATTCCATGACACTTCTTACACAAAACTGGTATCCAATCATATTCAACACATACACTGATTTCCTTACCTTGCTCATCAACAAACTGAATCTGCTCAGGAAATACCTGATTAATATCCACCTCCACCATTACTCGTGCAAAACCCAGGAAAGTCCTATTAATAGTAATATCATCAATACTCAGGAAAGTACCAATTAAGGCCGACAGTTTCTCCAGACACTTATTCCCCCAAAATTTCAAATCCAGACCCACTAATTTAACCCAGATAGGAACCCGTTTCACCGATACTTTTGTAATCTTAACATTAGGATCCCAAGGACGCAGAATCACTGGTTTTCCATCAAACAACATCATTCCCCTAGCCAACACTAGATTCGAATGCTCCTTACTATCAAATCTAACCACAAATAGACCATTTGGTAAGAATGATACCTTTGTAATAGCATAATCCTTCCATACACGTCTTAAATAGCCTTCCAATACCCCTTTTGGTGGATTAGCACCCATAACATAACCAAACACCGTCGATGACCAAAATTCAATCTCCTCCTGAACATCAGCAACATCAAGCTTTAGAATAGGCTTAGGGACACTTGCCACAACATCTGTTTCCGCCACCTCCGTTTCAATTATAGTAGGCAATTTTGGACTAGAACTACTACCACTATCTCTCCTCTTTGAACGATTGACAACCTGCTGCCATCCTCCATCCTCAACACCATTATTTTCCTTATCCACTTCATCAATTTCCTGTCTAAAGGCTTGAAGAACATCCTGCTGCACTACTAATGTTTCTTTCGTGCGTTGGGCAGCAGTCGGTGTATGATTTTTACTTTTATTAATTTTTGGTGACATTCTTAAAATACTAACTAACAATTATACTAACAATATTATTTAATGTGAAATAATACCAATGCCTATTATTTATTAGTGAAATTTTAATGTAAGAGAAAGAGATTTTAGAATTGATTTTGGCCCTTGCACAAAACCCTAGATCCCCAAAGTTGGTACTTTCTCTCTCCAACTTTCTCTCTCATCTCTATTATTTTAATTGTTGTTTGTTTGCGAAATCGTCTTTGCTTCCTCTTTCTTTTGAATTAGTGAACCTTCTTGAAATGCCTTTGACTTGGTCAAGCTTGCTTCTTCAAATCGTCGGGTTCTAGGAAAATGCTTGGGAATATAGAAAAAGGGCGTAGAAACGTTACTTTCCCTACAAAACAGGTTAGAACATAGGAATTCGCCTAGAAGACGATATTAGCTCATAAAATGGCTTAACAAAGCATAAATGACATACAAAACCAAGCTAAATTGGGGGTTAAAATCATACAAATATTCACTTATCACTGCTGCCGTTACTCTCCAGCAAGCCCGGTCCGGAATACAGCCCGCCACTGCTGCCTCATTTGATACGGTAACAAGAAAAGCCCTGATTTTGCGGGCTTTGTTATTTGACTGATTCTTGTTCCTCCTGACAGGAGGCTGAGTTCGTGTTACTTCGTTCGGCCTGCCAAGTCAACCTCCTTGCTTTCAAGGGATCAGTTATTGACTAGTTCATGTTCCTCCTGGCAGGATCCTGACAGGAGGCTGGATTTGCGTAACTCTGTTCCGCCTGTTAAGTCTCCTATTCTTCCTCAACTGCTCCTAAGTTCTAGGAAGCTGTTGTTGACTTGTTCCAACTGATTTGCCTTAACTTGTTATTTATAGTTGCTTCATTTGGCCCGTTCCTCCTCAGTGTCTCCTCCATACTTCTGCTCAACCTCCCTATTTGTGTGGGATTTGTTATGTTGACTGAGTAATGGGCTTGACTTGGCTCTTATTCCTTTTTGCTCAGATATTTATACGCCATGTCATCGATCCTCTTATTGCTCTTTGCTCTAATCACGATATGCCACATCGTTAGATGGAAAAATATAAATTTTGGGCCAAACACCAGCCATAAATCTTAACCATTAGACAAATAAAGTAATCAACTGATAAACTATACATACTCTCTTCCTACCCTATCTAAACTTAACTCAAGAGGTTTTCATATTGACTCTATTTGTGTATTTTGCAATCAGTAACTTGAAACACCTAGTGACCTAGCCATCTTTTCAGAGCTTGTTCTGTATCCCAACATGTGTGGCAATCATCCACACTTTTTATTGTGCAGTGGCGGAGCCAGGATTTGAAATTAGAGGGGGCGAAAATATTTAGGGGGGAGGGGGGGCGAACGACTAATTTTATAAGGTACATTTAAAATATTTTTGAAAATTTTAACTAAAACTTCAAAATTTTCATCCGTCAGGGGGGGCGACCGCCCTTGCTAGCCCCCCTAGATCCACCACTGTTATCGTGCCTACGTCAAACTCTATCATCAACTTTCATGCTTGGATTGTCGATCTTACAAAGTACCTACATCAATCTTCCACTCGGGACGATAATCTACTCATGTACTCCCCGTGCATTCTCAGAGCTATTTGGAGAGCAAGAAACGAGAAGATCTTTGAGCATAAACCTATAACTTCATTATCAGTCCTTGAAACTACCCATAATCTATTAACCGCTTACTCTTCTGTATACATCAACCCATCCTATTCTGTCGTTCCTTACCAAGGCCTCTGACGATCTAAAAGTCGGTGTCGTTATATTCGGTAATTAGCAAGACCAAATAGAAACTTATAGGTCCTAAACAGACGCCAAACTATCGTTATAAAAGGTAGTAAAGAGGTAAGCAAATGATCAAACCCAAGAGAAGACAGTAATAAGCTAAGCTAACTTCTAGACTCTTGAAAAGAACAAATTGAAACACTAAACACAACTTAAGTCTACTAACTAGTACTAATGACACTTAAAAAGTACTAAACTCACTAATTACAAACAATGGTATTTATAATGGGAAAACTTGTAGATTAGCATATATGAAGAGATTTCGTTGAAATGTATGGTAACATGGAAACTTCAAATTAGATATGAACTTTATAGTCTAGAAAATCTATAAAATACTTAATATCCAAGAGAAATTCAATAATGGGAAAAATTTATGCAGTTCTACTATTTCAAGGAACAATCTACCAAAGTACATGGAAGAATACCAAACCCTTCTTATTAGCCTAATATGACCTTAATCCCACCAATAGTGACTAACATCTAAGCCAATGCAACATCACCTTCTCTACACAAGTTAACTAGTGTCTAACCCAACACTAGTGATAAAGATATAGACTTTAGGAATATTCAATGCATAAGATTAAGATTAGGAACACCCAACACTACTCTAAGCCAATTAGTGAAACAAGCATTACCCACTCACAAGATGTAAAAATAACTAAACCGTTTAAGACAAGATGCAAGCTTTCTACAATATACTCCATTATATAAACTAAGTCATTCATACAACATTAGCATAAGATGAATGAATAAAACATAAAGATGACCAACCTTAAATGATTAAACATTCAATAATGTCATAAAAACAAGGTAAAGCTACTAGTAAGAAAGATAAGAGTTGAATTCTTATTACAAATACTAAGGAAAGATTGAACCTTTACGTAGAATTAAACCAAATAGAAGAGTTTAGTCTTCAATAGTCTTCATAATAACCAAAGATTCAACTAAATTAAGTTAATACAAAAATATTAATAGTTATAGTGTAAGAAATAGATGGATAAATGATGAGATCCAAAATATCTCAAATTCTATTCCTTTTATACCTAAGCTACACAAACTTAGACGTCATGAGGAAATTGGCCTCCAAAACAAAAGAGAGACGAATTTTGAACTAATGGAAGCTGAGCAGGACTCAGGCTGCGTCGTGGGACGTATGTTGCGTCCTGGTGCGCTGCCAGCGTTGTTGGAAACTTCACCTTCTAAAAAATCCACTTTCTTGACTTTTGTTGACCACCTTTCTTCCTTGCCCCTTTCTTCAAGTTGACTCCTAAGTTGCTTATTCTCGACCTCCCGCGTTTGACTTCCGTTGACCCGAGCCTTGAGTTTGACTTTGACTTTTGTTGACTCGTGATTTTGATTCTCAAGTATATATAAAAATCGAGTCAACAATGTTTTGCTTGACCCAATTAAAACAAGTGACCCGAATTAATGGAATTACAACAAACTCGAGATAAACTAAGTTAGCATGAAACATATGCTAACGACCCTTACATAATGCAAAAATAGACTCAATAAACATAAATAGACAGGACACATTTTTACGTTGTCAGCCTCCCACGGCAAGATCACTCTCGGACATTTCATCTCCTGGTTGTATTCACTTTTATATTACGATATCCAGATTATCCATCTGAAATCAGCTCTTAGCTGTCTCCTCTGACTCTCGCACCGGGATCTCAAATTTTTGCCGAGAACGGGTGTCATCCTTTTTTGATGCATACGCATGTTCCCTTTTACTCACACTGATTCAGACGGCCTCTCTTGCCTATTCTCAAGTCACTTTCGTTATTACTTCCAAAAAACTATCATCTGTTCTGGCATCCACCTCGCTAGTACCCATCAGTCAATAACATACGTTGACTAAAACTAGAAGACTACTTTCTCAGCATCGCTATTGGTCAGTTAGTCTTGGAACTGGCTAATTTGCGAATTTGCGATTAGGTTCTTACGTTAGTACTATGTGGAAATGGGATATATAACATGAAATTGTTAGATTATGAGATGTCCTTAATTCTTCACATAGTTAAGATGAGATAATAAATAAAGGGATGCTACATATTTTCTTCCTTTCACCTTCTCCCTATTCTCTTTCACAATCGGTTAAATTAATATATTATGTGGGATCGGATGATAAATGGATGACAGAAAAATATATGATATTTCAACCGATTGTAAGAGAAGAAGGTAAAATAGCAATTATTTAATAAATATCATAGATTCTCAGTAATTAAATATAAATCTCTTAGTCTTAGCGAACTCTAATCTAATACGGATTAATTAAACACCTAAATAATCATGTACGTTAATAGTTACTTTAAAGCTCTGTTTGACAAGACATTTCAGGTATCTGTTTTGACGAAAGTAACTTTTTTGACAAAAGATTAAGATAACTGATTTATTTACAAGTGTTTGACAAGTAGTTTATTTGCCCAGATAAGCTACCTGAAATAAAATGTTATATAGGGTAGCATTTGAGATTTAAAGTACCTTATGTTGTACTCCGTATCATATTACTTTTTTCAGCTCGTCTCAGTAAAGATATGCACTATCCGTCACAAGCTGAAGACGGATAGTGCCCATCTCACAATATGCAAGTGTGGGGATCTATTTGCCCTCCACTTGCCTTCCCTACTTGCATATTATGAGAGGTGTACTATGTAAACATACTTTATAGGATCTTGATTAAAGCAATAATTACTGAAAGGTACTTACGTGGTGCAGCCATCAGATCTGATAATAAAGTTACTTGAGAAAGATAAAGAATTAACCCTTATTGCTTTGCCTTCTTCTGCCTTCCTTATTCTCTAATTCACTTTCTTAAGGTGTGTTTCTAATATGAATGAATTAGGTTAAAGCTCAAACAGGTGTGCTTATATAGAGAGGTGGCAGGAGAGGCTTAATAGAATAAGTGGGCCTATATGTTAATGGCCTGTAAACATTAACCGTAATCCACTTAAACTAGGACTCCTATTAAAAACCCGAAACAATATATTTAACCATTATTTAATTAAGGCGACTAACATCAGTAATTAGGTCCACATAATAGAGAATTAAATAATAATATAATAATTCTTACATTCTCCCACTTGGACCATATTACTGATTAAAACATAATGTCACGTTTAATTATAACATAAGGCGCGTAGACGGTTAAATGAATACATAATGGGTTTATCTTAATTACCCTGATTATCCCTGAACAACTGGTTGAGTCATGGCGGAGACACTAATATAAATGAGAAGTGGTCCTTCCATGTACTACGAACCAATCATTTAGAATAATCAGTCTGTACAAGGAGCAAACATAATCCCCAAATAATGTCCTTGAGGAAAAGGACTAACTCTGTTAATCGTGCAACAATAATGTATACAATAACAATAATACGATACAGAAAAACGTTCGGAAATCATCATCATAATAAAACATAAATCAATTAATCAAAACATAAGTGTCATTATTACAAAGCACTAGCATGATCCAAATATAAACGAAAAGCCTTAATGATTATCCTCCAGACCCATATCAATAGCATGCTTCAAAAATGTCTTTGGAGGTAATCCCTTAGTTAAAGGATCTGCTATATTAGCACTAGTATTAATGTGCTCAATTGACACAGTGTTTTTCCGAACTTCCTCCTTAACTGACAAGTATTTCATTTCCATGTGCTTTATTCCTTTAGAATACTTGTCATTCTTCGAAAAGAAGACAGCTGCGGTATTATCACAATAAATTCTCAACGGCCTTGCAACAGAATTCATAATGCTAAGCCCTGAGAGAAAATTCCGCAACCATAAAGCTTGAATAGTAGCCTCAAAGCACGCTACAAACTCAGCTTCCATAGTGGACGAGGCAATAATTGTTTGTTTAGCACTTTTCCAGGAGATTGCTCCCCCAGCTAAAACAAACACATAACCAAAAGTGCTTTTTCTTGAATCCACGCATCCTCCAAAATCTGAGTCAGCATATCCAAGAACCTCAAGTTGATCAGTATGTCTATAAGTGAGCATTTTGTCCCTTGTTCCCATCAAGTACCTTAAAACCTTCTTAGCCGCACTCCAATGACCCATTCCAGGATTGGACTGATATCGACCCAACATACCTACTGCAAAACTTATGTCAGGTCTTGTACAGACCTGCGCATACATTAAGCTTCTAACCAGAGATGCATAAGGAAAGTTTTTCATGGTATTTCGTTCTAGCTCAGTCTTAGGACACATACTTAAGCTGAACTTATCCCCTTTCTGAATAGGAACATCATTGGGATTACATTGTAACATGTTAAATCTTTCTAAAACTTTACTGATATAGGCTTTCTGAGACAAACCTAATGTCCTTTGTGATCTGTCTCGAGATATTTCCACCCCGATCACATAGGACGCCTCTCCCATATCTTTCATCTCAAAGTTGCTTGATAGGAAATCTTTAGTTTGACGTAATAGTCCCAAATCACTGCTTGCTATAAGTTTGTCATCGACATATATGACCAAAAATGCAAACTTACTCCCACTGATCTTCAGGTATATACACTGATCAAAAGTGTTTTCTTGAAACCCAAAGGAGGTAATGGTATTATGGAACTTAATATACCATTGTCGAGAAGCTTGCTTAAGTCCATAAATGGACTTCTTTAATATACAGACTTTGTCCTCTTTGCCATCAATAATGAAGCCTTCAGGCTGAGCCATGTAGACTTCTTCTTCCAAACTCCCATTCAAGAATGCTGTTTTCAAATCCATTTGATGTAGCTCTAAATCAAAATGAGCTACAAAAGCTAAAATGATCCGTAATGAATCCTTCTTAGAAACTGGAGAGAAGGTTTCATTATAATCAATGCCTTCTTTCTGATTAAAGCCTTTAGCTACTAGTCTAGCTTTATGTCGTTCAATATTACCTGAGGAGTCGCGCTTGGTCTTAAAGACCCACTTGCAGCCGACAGCCTTATGACCTACCGGTAAATTGACCAACTCCCAGACCTCATTCTTAGCCATAGACTCCATCTCTTCTTTCATGGCATTAATCCATTTATCGGAATCATTGCAATTCATAGCTTGTGAAAGCGTAACCGGATCATTATCAATACTAATGTCAAATTCACATTGTTGTAGATATACATAGTCATCTGAAGTAGTTGACTTTCTGAGTCTCTTGGACCTTCTTAATACTATTTCATTGGCTGTATCAACAACTTCAGTGGCAATGTTATCATTCGGGAGTGGAGGGTCATCAACGTTAGGTTCCACAATATTGACCGGGTCAATATTATCATTATGTGGAACTTCATCAATTGAAATTGGGGGCAAGGAAGCTGGAATTGCCACCCTAACTTCATTGACTATGACATCCCTTACCTGATCACTCCCACTAACTTCGTCACTCTCAAGGAATTTGGCATCTCCGGTTTCCACAATTCTTGTTCTGTGTGTAGGACAGTAAAACCTATACCTTTTAGACTTTTCTGGATAGCCGATAAAGAACCCACTAATGGTTCTTTGATCGAGTTTCCTTTCATGTGGATTATAAATGCGTGCCTCTGCTCGGCATCCCCATACATGCAAATGTTGAAGACTCGGTTTCCACCCTTTCCACAGTTCAAATGGTGTCTTTGAAACTGCCTTACTGGGAACTCGGTTTCCAACATACACAGCAGTCATAAGGGCATGCATCCACAACATCATGGGTAAGTTGGTATTACTCATCATTGTCCTTACAGCCTCTAATAGGGTTCGATTACGCCTCTCAGCTACACCAAGTGTTAGAAGGAACTTCAACATAATTTGATTCGAAACATACTAAAGCCAAAGGCTTACCCTTCTTTTCGAACCAATTCTTACGCTTTATGCAGTCTTGCTGAAAGTGCCCAGGTTTTCTACAGAAAAAGCAACTTTCCTGCTTCTTAATTTCCTTCTTTACGCCAGATGCAGACGGTTTATCAGAAGGGCTTGGCTTAATGCCCTTCCTGTTTCCAAACTTACCTTTAGATTTCCCGCTTACATGATGCACATGATGTGCCTGGGGTAAACCACCATTCTTACTTGAGGTATCAGCCTCTTCTTTCTGTTTGATTCTTGCTGCTTCTTGAACCAGTTTATTGGTCAATTCATTAACACTCCAAATTTCTTTAACGGTGTTGTAATGAAGGTGAAAAGCATCAAACTTATCTGGCAGTGAGTTGATTATAAACTGGGCAAGGAACGGATCCTCATCTTTCATGCCCAGTTTTCCCAACTTAGCTGCCAGATTCGTCATATGCAGCACATGTTGCTGCATGGTGGTAACATTCTCATTATACTTAGCAGTGGTAAGTTCAGACATAAGTCTTCCAGCTACCGCTTTATCGGTAGTCTGAAAGCGTTCCTTAATGATTTCCATATACTTACTGGCTGTAGTACAGCCTGTCTCCGAAATGGAGGACTTAATGTTTTGTGCAGTGGTAAGTCGTAAAAACTTTAAGCAAAGACTGTCACATTTCTTCCACCAGTTATACTCATCAAGTACTTCTTTACTCGCATCTCAAGCTGGTTCAGCAGGAGCTGTTCCAGTAAGCACCTGATCAAGTTCAAGAATACCTAAATAGAACTCGAGATGCTCCTTCCATTCTGAGTAATTAGTACCATCAAGTTGTGGTACTGCTTGGACACAGTTATTGAGAGAGCTTTGCAACGGTACTGCATTATGAACAATGCTCTAAACATTAGGCTTTGAGTTTATCACACAATAGCAATTATGACTAAGACTTGAAACTTAAATGAGTAACTCATAAACATTCATTAAGCAATGTGCAGTATCTGTGGACAATCTACGCATGCTTAATTACATAATCAAGAATACTCTCTTTAATGGGTGTTTTACTTTAACGTTAGGTTACCTGTGGGTAAAACCTTAATACGAGTTATTTCACCTCATTAGATGCTTAGTCGGATATTCACTGCATAATTTGAGTCCACTGTGGTGAACATCAACATAATGTGAATGCCCAATTTAAATACATTATGAGATCTTATCGCGTACGAGATGAATTCACTGTGGTGAATTTCAACACGTCATAATGCGGAGGTCTCCATTAATCGATACATAAGATATAATTAATGTATAATTGATATATAATAAGAATGTACGCTAAATAAATTAATTCTATAAGCATAACGACATAATATTATACGATCATACAATAAAAAAAAAAAACAAACAGTGAGTATCGAAACAGCATGGGAAAACCTCGATCGAGTAAAAACAACAGCTCGATCGAGAAGAAAATAAACAAAACACCTCGATCGAGAAAAGCTTTAGCTCGATCGAGAACAAGGCAAAACGGAACCGCTCGATCGAGTACACCATCAGCTCGATCGAGCAACAGCAAAACAGAAAAGCCTCGATCGAGTAAACAGTGAGCTCGATCGAGCAACAGCACCACAGAAAAGCCTCGATCGATTAATCAATAAGCTCGATCGAGCAACAATAAGAATAAACCTCCTCGATCGAGTGAAACTTTAGCTCGATCGAGTAGGTTAGAGATCAGACGATAATCATACGCATAATAATCATAATAAATCACACAGATCGAATTAGGCAGTGCAGAAAGTCATCATAAATCATACAGTAATCATCATAGATCAATTAAAAACGAAGTAATTCGATTAGTGCAGCGGAAACGATTATGGTATAAGGATACAATATCTATCATAAGGGTATACAATCAATTATAAATGAATGTTACAACATCATGATTAAAGCATTAAATTCATTCATAAAAACATAATTAGAACATTAATCAGAATTACAACTATAATCACAATCTTGCTCTGATACCACATGTAAACATACTTTATAGGATCTTGATTAAAGCAATAATTACTGAAAGGTACTTACGTGGTGCAGCCATCAGATCTGATAATAAAGTTACTTGAGAAAGATAAATAATTAACCCTTATTGCTTTGCCTTCTTCTGCCTTCCTTATTCTCTAATTCACTTTCTTAAGGTGTGTTTCTAATATGAATGAATTAGGTTAAAGCTCAAACAGGTGTGCTTATATAGAGAGGTGGCAGGAGGGGCTTAATAGAATAAGTGGGCCTATATGTTAATGGCCTGTAAACATTAACCGTAATCCACTTAAACTAGGACTCCTATTAAAAACCCGAAACAATATATTTAACCATTATTTAATTAAGGCGACTAACATCAGTAATTAGGTCCACATAATAGAGAATTAAATAATAATATAATAATTCTTACATACTATTCGTTTTTAGCGTGTGACGGATAGTGCCCGTCTTCAATGAGAATTTGTGTACTTTTTTACCCCTTCAATCTATAACACTACAAGAAATCTTGTTTCAGGCGACTGTTATAAGGCGACTGATACAAGTAGTCGCCAATTTAGCGACTGAAAATACAATATGGCGATTGAAATCAGTCGCCAATTTGGCGACTGAAACAATCCTCAGATTTTAATTAAAAAAACTCGGGCGACTGAAATCAGTCGCCAAATTGGCGACTGATAAGCCATTTGGCGACGGATTTCAGTCGCCATTTTGGCGACTGCCAGATCAGTCGCCAAATTGGCTATTATCCAGAACACGCAAAACTCATCCGCCTTCAACTTTACTCATTTCCTTCAATCACCCGAAACCCCAATTTCCTTTACATAATCGCCACCACCACTACTCCATTTCCTTAACCACCTCTCCGACCACCACTCCGACACTAGCTCCACCGATATCACCACCGTCCACACCAACAAACTCCGACTCTTATTCTATTTCCGTCACTTTTCCTTAATTAGGTGCGTCTTTTGCTCTCCTAAATCTAATTCCTTAGCTTGTTTGTTTGTTTATTTTATGATTTTAATTAGTATTATGATGCTTATGTATAATTTGTGATGCTTATAAAGTTCTAATGGTTAGTTAGTTAGGGTTTGTGTAGGTTGATGGTTAGGGTTTATATAAATTGGGGGTTTTGTGAAATTGTTAACATTATGTTAATCGAGGTTGTAATTGACAATGTATTGGTGTTTTTGATGATGTTAGGATTGTTGATTGACTAAATTAGTATAAATGGGAGTATTATTGATGGTAGAAAGTTAGTACTCCCTCCGTCTTATTCATTTGTTTGCCCTTTAAATTATTTTTTATGGTTGTTTTAATCAAAAGGCAAATAAATAATTGTGATGGAGGGAGTAGAATGTTAGGATTTTATAATTAAAGTGTGTATGTATTATGTTAGTATATTGTTAATAACAAATATCCATGTTGATAATATTAGTTTGATAGTTGTTTAGTATCCATGTTGATAATGTTATTAATTAGAATGATAGTAGTTTAATTAGTGATATGTTAATTTTAGTATAGTTAGTATCCATGTTGACAATATTATTGTTTGGTTTATTATTGATAATAGATATGTTCCTAGAGGTAGTAATAATTGATAATCAATATTGTTGTAATTATTGTTGTGTGGGTTAATGTTTAGATTAAAATGAAGAGGTTGGAACGTACATGGATGTACGAAGATAGACTTGATAAGAAAAGACGTCCTACCACTAGATTTATAAAGGGGGTTGCCGAGTTTATTGAATTTGCTAGACAACAAGACGAGTATGATTTAGTAGCAAAGAAACTTAGGTGTCCTTGTATTAAATGCAAAAACATGAAATATCTACATGACATTGAGGTTCAAGAACATCTTTATACAAACGGGTTTTGTCCAAACTACTACAATTGGATTTCTCATGGAGAATCATATTTTTCACTTCCCGAACAATCTCAAATCCCACAAAATGAGAACCCATATAGAGATATGGTAGTTGATGCATTTGAGTCTAATATTTTCAATAATGATCATATACCAATGAGTGAAGAAGAACCACACCCACAAGCAAAAGCCTTTTTTGATATGTTAAAGGCGAGTGAAAAACCATTATATGAAGGGAGCAAAATGTCATTGTTAGAAGCCGCCTCTAGGATAGTAACTTTGAAATGTGAGTACAATTTGCCATTTACTTGTGTTGATGGCATTGCTTCTTTGATTGAGGATGTTATCCCCGATAATAATGTCATGACCCGATCATTCTACAATACCAAAAAAGTAGTGAAAGGTCTAGAACTTCCGCATTACAAGATTGATGCATGTCCCGATGGATGTATGCTCTTTTGGAAGGATGATGCTTTACTTGACAAGTGTAGTAAATGTGAAAAGGCTAGATATAAGACAATTGAGGGAAGTATTGTCTTGAAAGGTAAAAAGGGAAAGAATGAAAAAAAAAGAGGTGAAAAGAGTAAGAAACCAATACCCGAAAATCCCGTAACTTACTTTCCTCTAGCTCCTAGACTTCAAAGAATGTTTGCTACCAAAAACATTGTCGAGCAAATGAGATGGCACAAGGAAAATCCTCGTACTCCGGGAAAGATGTGTCATCCGAGTGATGGAGAGGAATGGAAGCGGTTTGATATGCTTTACCCCGACTTTGCTGAGGAACCCCGTAATGTGCGACTTGGCCTTTGTACGGATGGTTTTGCTCCATTTGGCCAGTTTGGTAGAAAGTACTCTTCTTGGCCCGTAATGGTCACTCCATACAACTTACCACCTTGGTTATGTATGAAAAAACAATTCATCTTCTTGTCACTAATTATTCCTGGCCCTGATAATCCAAAAACCGCCTTAGATGTTTATTTGCAACCTTTGGTGGAAGAATTGAAACAATTGTGGGAAGTAGGTGTGCAAACATATGATGTGTCTTTAAAGCAAAATTTTCAACTAAGAGCTTCATTGTTGTGGACCATTAATGATTTTCCCGCCTACGGTATGCTATCTGGATGGTCTACCGCGGGAAAAAAGGCATGTCCTTGTTGCATGTACCAAAGCAAAGCATTTTCGCTTCCTTGTTCCCATAAAGTGAGTTGGTTTGATTGTCATAGACAATTCTTACCGGTGGGGCATGCCTTTAGGAGCAACAAAAAAGCTTTCAGAAAAGGTAAAGTGGAGCGCAATCATGCTGTAGATCGACTTCCGGGGGATAAGGTGTGGGATATGGTTTGTGATTTGTCACGTACTATTGATTGTACTAAAGCAGAGACGGAGGTGCTGAAGAAGAAGAAAATTGGTTGGTTTAAAAGAAGCATTTTTTGGGATCTTCCTTATTGGAAAACGATGTTAATTAGGCACAATTTGGATGTAATGCATATAGAAAAGAACTTCTTTGAGCAACTGATTCACACGATTATGGATGTAAAGGGAAAGACTTGTGATACTGTTAAATCACGAGAAGATTTGAAGACAATTTGCCATCGTCCCAATCTTCACATTCGTAGCGATGAGTCTTTGCCAAAATCTATTTTTACACTTGACAAAGCTCAAAGGAAGGTCTTATGTGAGTGGTTAAGAAAGTTAAAATTTCCTGACGGATATGCATCCGATTTTAGTCGATGTGTTGATATGAAGGAGCTAAAGTTGCAAGGCTTGAAAAGTCATGATTGTCATATCTTCATGGAACGATTATTACCTGTATCTTTGAGACATCTCCTCCCCACTCCTGTGTGGAATGCAATTGTTGAGATAAGTCAATTTTTTCGAGATTTATGTTCGTCTTCAATATGTGTTGATGACATGATTCGTCTTGAGGAGCAAATACCAGAGATATTGTGTAAGTTCGAGATGATATTTCCTCCATCATTTTTTAATTCCATGGAGCATGTACCGATACATTTGCCTTACGAAGCCAAAGTTGGAGGCCCCGTCCAATATAGGTGGATGTATCCATTTGAAAGGTAAGATCACTAAGTAGTAATTAAATTATAATTATTATCGTACTATCTCTTTAATTGATTTAATATTTATATACTAGTCTTAACAACTATTAATCCCATCAATTATTGAATAGGTTTCTTAATCACGTGAAGAAGAAAATTGGTAACAAAGCTCGGGTTGAAGGTTCAATATGTAATGCGTATTTAACGGAAGAGATTGCAAATTTTTGCTCTCTTTACTTTGAAAAACATATTGAAACCAAAGCAAAAAACTTGAGTGTTGATAAAGCGGATGAACTTGAGACAAGTTTACCCGAGTTTTTCCAAATGCATGATGATGAGGGTTGTTCATCAATTGGGGGAACAAGATATTTGGATGACAAAGAATATGATCGTGCTCACCTTTACGTTCTTTCCAATTGTGAGATTCTGGAATCATATGAAACGGAGTTTGTGAATGATTTCATTAAAGCACATCCTAATGTGAAGACTCCAAGCTGCACTTGACGAGGAAAAAAGAAAAAACGCGGAAAGGGATGAAGAATTAAGGATAATGAAAGAGAAATTCAAGGCTTGGGAAAGCAGGTTTGACAATTGCAACCAAGGTCCCCCTCCCTATCGGCGGGATTATGATGAAGGCAATGAAAGTGGTGGATTCCAGGCCGAATCCAATATAAACCTTGGCTTCTGATATAGTTTAGAAACTTGTTACTTGAAACAATTTATGGTTGAAACAATTCCGTTTAAGAAAATTTGTAAACTTGAAACAATTTTTTTTATCTATATGAGGATGATGGTTTCACATCGTGTTGTTGTAAATGTGTGAAATCTTTGTGTTTTCTTGTATACTTGCAGGTATGGTATGATGGTATGGTATGGTAGGATGAAAACAGAAATTTTCATGCAATATCACAGGTATTTTGGCGACTGAAATGTTCATTTGGCGACTATTTTCAGTTGCCAAAACCCCTGTATTTTTGCAAAGTGAAAATCCATTTGCGACTGAAATCAGTCGCCAAATTGGCGACTGAATACTATGGTAGTCGCCAAAATGGCGACTGATTTCAGTCGCCAAATTGGCGACTACATAATCTTTCAGTCGCCAATTTGAGCGACTGATTTCAGTCGCCATTTCCCCAAATTGGCGACGTTTTTTTCAGTCGCCAAATTTGGCGACTGAAAGTAGTCGCCCGAATTTTTTTTGGCGACTAATGACTGCGACAGGGTCTTGGCGACTGAAATCAGTCGCCAAATTCATTTTAGCGACTGAAATTAGTCGCCAATATCAGTCGCCTGAATGTTGTTTTCTTGTAGTGTAATACTAAATAATTATCATACCATTTTATGTAATTTCACAAAAAATCAGCTATTTTTTTACCTACTTTATCAAACAGTGTTTATAAAACCAGTTATCTTATCAGTTCTTAATTTTCAACTACCTTTTCATGTTTCAGTTATTTTTCGAGCTAATTTTGCTAAAAAGAGCTTAAATCACCAACCTAAACAAGGGAAATGGATAAAAGATGCTCTTAAATACTATGCATACAATCATGGGCGGACCCACGTGGGGTCCAAAGGGGTCACGTCTCCCCTCTCCAAGTTTTTTTAATGTTGAGTAGGTATTTGGCTTGTTTTACAATAAATAAGAAATTGGTTGGTTGCGAGACTTGAACTCCGGTCTTTTGTATAGATAAAGAACTTATTAACCACATCTATCACTCCAAATTTTGCAATATATGAAGTTAAAAACTTATTTAAATTATAGTAGTTATTAATTTGTGCTGTGTTTTTTTTTAAATATTAAAGGCAATTAAATTATCAAGTATTTATGCGAAATGAAATTTCTTATTAGGCTAGTTGCTTCCGTGACTTAAATTTAATTATGAAATATATGAAAAATTATCAATTGGAGAATTTTAAAATACATGAAATACTCTATCAATAACTTCAATATTCTTTTTCTTACAAATTTTTTTTTCCAGATTTTACGATATATTAGTAAAATACGAATTAACTAATTTTGAAATCCTAAATTCGTCATGATAATGGCTAAAAAATGTGATTTTTTTGAAAGGCAATAAGACAACCACACCTCGAGAAAAAAATTGTGCCTCCCACCTCGAAAATCCTAGGTCCGCCAATGCATACAGTTGTTGATATCAGTTTCCATAATGTTAACCAGTTTACTGTTTAGTGATTAGTAATTAGTGATTAGTGATTAGTAATTAGTGATTAGTGCGCAGCAATGGCTCATGCTATCACGTACGTGGGTAGGCTCACAACGCTCAACAATTTGCGACTACGAAGTTTTTGACATTTGGAACTTTATTATAGCCGTATAATTTTTTAAAAAAAATATTATATTTCCATTTATATTGTGTGGATAGTACAAATTACAAATGTTAAAGGATGAAATAAATACATGAATTTTGTCCAGACAATATAAGGGATACGGATTATCACTCAACTGTTCTAGGAGAACCTGTCCACAAGCTAAAACATTTTATCAATTTATTATCGTGGCCACAAGATAGATTACCATTATACCTTTACAATGGCAAAGACAGGTAGTTTTATCTCAAATTTTCGTTTAAGATGAAAATATTTGTCTTTATCACACATTATTTATTCTTTACAATGGCAACAACAGGTTTAGTTTTATCACAAATTTTCGTTTAAAATGAAAGTATATTTCTTTATCACAAATTTTCGTTTAAGATGAAAGTATTTGTCTTAAGCTCAAAACAGGTCAAATAATTTAATATCTTAAACAAGAACAAAATGAAATGCCTGAGGAATAACAAGATTTTTTACCTATCTATACAAATTTGATACTTCCTTCATTCAACTCCACTCTACCATTGTACCTTTTAACGTTACTAACGCGGTTTTACGCGGTAAATATCGTTAGCTACGTATTTGCAAAAATTATAAAAGTTAGATATTTTTAATGTACTCGTAAAGACGAATCAAATTAAATAAGATCACACATGAATATATTTTCACTTATTTATTGAGAGAAAATTATAAATAGATGTTCACACATAAATAATGAACAAAAGTGAATATGGTAGAGTAAAATTGAAGAGATGTAATATTATTTTAACCGTTCTAAGACATAACTGTCTTAACTCTTAAGATATAGACTAGTTGTAGTTATATAGATTTCTACACCCGCCCTCTCTTATTTTAAGTATTTGTTTTATGTATTTCTTTGATAAGTTTTCACACTTATCATACAATTTTATTTTACTTAATGCATGATGATTAGACCATTCCCATTTCAAATAAATTTTCCTGTTATGTCGTAACATCACGTCATCATTTTTATCCTTTTTTAGAGTCTTTTGTTAGAGAGTCTAGGGTTATTTAGTATAAGACGTCAAGGTGACGGCTACGGTACGACGGCTGTCATTAGGGTTTGATAATACTTAGGGTTTATTGTAAGGTATTATAAATACCGATCATTCTATGTTATCAATAACACAACTCATTATGCATTATTCCCTTCATAAATCTATCATGGTATCAGAGAATAAGATATTATCATGAGAATAAGATTATAGAGTTGTCATTGTTAGGCGACGGCTATCGTCTAGGGTTTAGACTATTAGGGTTCCTTATTATGGTACTATAAATTCATTGTATTGATATCAATTAGAAACAACTCAATAATACAAACCTTTATGCAATTCATCTTCTTCCTATAATTTATCATGGTATCAGAGCCTCGTTCTTGAGGACTCTAAAAATTCTTTTTCGCTTTCTTGCCGGTGGGTTATAATTTACGGTGCCCACCGGCAGAACTTCGTAGTTATTGATCTTTCAAAAAAAAAAATTCCAAAATATTATTTACGTGGCCTAGGAGCTCTTCCCTCAAACATTAGGAGGTGCTGACTTTCCATTAGATTGGCCATCTTTCTTCTCAAAGAAAATAAACATTACTATAGCGACTGAATATTAAAAGCAACACTCCCCGAGAAGACGTTTGATGAAATGAACTTTTCCTTTCTCTTTGAAACTTGATTTAAATTCTCTTCTTCGTTCAAGGTGGTACTTATTGATTTATTTGGAGTTCGAAAAATTTAACGTTCTCCAAATCTCGAAACTTACGGATAATATTCCGTTTTACTGAAATTTGTTAGGTTCGATTAGGGTTCCTACAAATTATTTCTCATTCGAAAAGTCCGAAAAGCTCAACGTTCTTGTTCGAATATCGATCGTTCGACGAGTCTTATACTCGTTTTTCTTGTACAACCTTACAAAGATGAAGACGATTAATGAAGAAAATGAAGAAGATGAAGATTTCTATTTTCTATTTTGTGCAAACTCATGGAAATTTTAACAAATTACCATGAGTTTGAGGGGGATGTTGAGATATTATCATGAGAATAAGATTATAGAGTTGTCATTGTTAGGCGACGGCTATCGTCTAGGGTTTAGACTATTAGGGTTCCTTATGATGGTACTATAAATTCATTGTATTGATATCAATTAGAAACAACTCAATAATACAAACCTTTATGCAATTCATCTTCTTCCTATAATTTATCATGGTATCAGAACCTCCTGCTCTTGAGGCCTAAATAAATTCCGCTTCGCTGCCCCGCCGGTGGGTAATTAAACTATCTACCGTGCCCACCGGCGGGATCTTTAATAAACAACTCAGATTATTTTTAGCCTAATTTTTCCATTTACCCTTTAGCAAAATTAAATTTTAACAAAAAAAAAATCATATTGAATGATTGATTTTGGTTATTGGAGTCGCACGTCCAGAAGTCATAAAGCAAAGGCAGTTTTGGTTATTAAAGTTTTCAAATTCGTTTAAGGTGGTTCAAAATTTGACTGGCGAGTTACGCAATTAAATTCGGAGTCCGAAAAAATTAACGTTCTCCAATTATTGAATTTGACGGATAATTTTCCGTTCTATTGAAATTTGTTTAGGTCCGATTAGTGTTCCTAACAAATTATTTGATATTCGACAAGTCCGAAAAGCTTAACGTTCTTTTTCGAAGAAATTTTCTAACGAGTTTTATACTCGTTCATCATACCAACCTTGCGAAGATGAAGATGATAATGAAGCCAAAGAAGATGAAAATTGATTTTTTTTCTTATTTTATTGTTTGTGCAAACTCATGGAATTTTTTTATCAAAATTGCCATGAGTTTGAGGGGGATGTTAGAGAGTCTAGGGTTATTTAGTATAAGACGTCAAGGTGACGGCTACGGTACGACGGCTGTCATTAGGGTTTGATAATACTTAGGGTTTATTGTAAGGTATTATAAATACCGATCATTCTATGTTATCAATAACACAACTCATTATGCATTATTCCCTTCATAAATCTATCATCTTTCATATTTATTTCAAAATATAACAAAGTTAATAATTAACTTCTAACACTAAATTTTGCACTAATATATGATATAGTTTAGGGATTTTAATATTTTATCGGAAAACTCTTCATATAATGGATGATTTTTTCATAACTTTCTTTTTCTTTTCATTAATTTATGCTCGGTATATTTAATACTGTGTCGAGACGTCTTTTCAAGCGACTTGCCTTTTCCAACATAACCATTAGAAAGAAAAATTCTAGTGGACGAATTAATCTGAGTGTTCCAAAAAAATGCGTAAGCTCAAACATATTAACTTGGACGTCAAGTTGATCATGTTTCAACTTTCAACTCGTTTTAATTTGATGGATCCTTGACTTGGTTTAGTCAATATTCAAATTCTTACCAAACTAATTATTAATGCATATGTAACCACCTATTGTCATTGAATATAATTAATACTCCGTATTATGATCTGGTTTTATTATAAAATATTAAAATAATACTTAATACTCGTATTGTACAGTAGACACGGTGGCTGTGGAAAAATGGATATAAACTCCAAAATTTGTTCAGCTCATTCGCACTAAAAAGACTGTTAGGAAGGACACAACGTACTTTCCTGCATATTCAAGGCATTTGTTCATGAAAATGTAGAAATCATGCTTATATATATTATGGGGTTGACTCTCATTTATTTTTAAGCTTGGCAATAATTACTCTAAAGCATTTTTTAAATACTTAATAGTTAATCTAACATACTTTTTCAAATATTATACTTGCGATCAGTTGCTTTCAAAATTTATGCTCGATTCGGTTCTTATCTCCCTTATATGCACTAGTTAAGAGAAGCTTGCCTTTCATTGATTCAATAATCGATTTATATAATTGCAAGACCGACTCTTGGAATATACCCGACCTTGGGACAACAACAATAAGTACAAGCTTAATGACAACCTTTGGATTTCCTGGACACAAAAATATCTAGACCTAATACCCCCCTCAAGCAGGAGCATGGAGATCAATAATGCCCAGCTTGCGAAGAAGATAATAAAACTGAGTGACCCCCAGAGCTTTAGTAAAAATATCCGCGAGTTGCTCGTGAGTAGAGACATGAACCGGGTGGATGAGACCGTCGGTGATAGCATCGCGAACAATGTGGCAGTCGATCTTGATGTGCTTCGTACGCTCATGAAAAACAGGATTACGAGCCAAGTGCAAAGCGGACTGACTGTCACAAAATAACTTCATGGGCAAAGGGAAGGAGACATCCAAACTGACCAAAAGACCTTTGAGCCATTTAAGCTCGCAAACAAGAGCCGCCATGGATCGGTATTCGGCTTCAGCAGAGGAAAGGGAAACCGTATGCTGCTTCTTGGTCTTCCAAGAAATAGGAGATGCACCAAGATGAATGAACCAACCAGTGGCGGAACGGCGTGTCACAGGGCACCCGGCGTAATCGGAATCACACACACCAGAGATAATAAAATCGCTATCAGAGCGAAAAAGAATACCTTGCCCTGGACTACCCTTAAGGTAGCGAACAACACGTAATGCAGCTGCCATGTGCTCTTGGCGGGGTTGATGCAAGAACTGAGATAAGACATGTACCGCGTAAGATAAGTCCGGTCGAGTAACAACAAGATAAACAAGACGACGGTATGATGTAACATCCGCAAGGAACGCTCCATCTGCAAGGCCAAGTTTGTGATTTTGCTCAATAGGTGTATCAGCCTGTTTTGCACCAAGGAGACCGGCGGCTTCGGAGATGATGTCAAGAGCATATTTCCGCTGATTAAGATAAATGCCCTCGGCAATGCGAGCCACCTCAAGGCCAAGAAAATACTTAAGCGGCCTCAAGTCTTTCATGTGAAAGCAATTCCCCAAATATGTTTTGAAAGTAGCAATAGCGGAAGCATCATTTCCCGCAATGACAAGGTCATCAACGTAAATGAGCACAAAGAGACGGACCATGCCTTACGAGTGAGAAAAAAGAGAATAGTCCGAATAAGACTGTTGAAAACCATAAGTTCGAAGGGACGTCTCATATAAAGACTTTTTCAAACGACACACTTTCCCTTCCTTGCCTTTACTAAAACCGGGGGGAAGTCTCATATACACTTCTTCAGATAAGTCACCATGGAGGAACGCATTATGAACGTCCATCTGGTGTAACTCCCATTTCTGGATAGTAGCAACTGCCAAAAAAGTGCAGACGGTAACCATTTTAATGACCGGGGCAAATGTTCCCCATAATCCAGGCCTTCCACCTGATGATTACCAAACACAACAAGACGAGCTTTGAGCCGCTCAATGGAACCATCGGATTTATATTTAATCCTATAAACCCATTGGCAACCCAAGGCCTTCTTATTAGAAGGAAGATCCGTAAGTTCCCATGTGTCGTTGCGTTCAAGGGCATCGATCTCATTTTTCATGGCCAAACACCACCCTTCGTCACGAAGAGCCTCTTTGAAGGTTGGTGGTTCGACCCCGGATGTGACTGTTGCGAGGAAATGACAATGTTTTGCAGAGAATTTATGACAATTGATATAGTTTGCTATGGAATAAGATGTACCTGAGGGCGACGATGGCGAGCGCGGTGAGCTAGGTGACGAGGATGGACTTTGTGTGGTGCCGAGAAAAAAATCTTGGAGACGAGAATTGGGAAATTTGAGACGGTGCCCGCGACCTAAGAGTTCCGGTGGATTAGTGTTTGAAGGCCCACCTTTCAGTTTTAGCCTCATCATTTTGATTCCCGCTTTCGGGTATAACAGGTTCGTTTGTGACAGTTCTGGAAGCATCAGTGTCTATGACACACTGCTTCTCCCCCACAACACCAGTATCAACAGAAAACCCCCCCTCAAAAACGGATCCATGCACACGACCATTTGTCCCGCTAAGTGGGCTTTCTGTAGGGGAAGGCAGATCGGGAGTGGAGGATGACGAAGCAAAAGGAAAGTGTGACTCGTAGAAGGTAGCATAACGAGAAACAAAGAATGCCTTTGTCTCAAGATCATAAAGTTTCCATCCTTTTTTATTGTGAGGGTACCCAACAAAAACACTTTCGACCCCGTTTCTCAAACTTATCACCCCGGGTGTTTTGATTGTGAGCAAAGGAAAGACATCCAAAGACACGCAAATTTGTATAAGATGGGGGCACACCATAGAGGCATTCATACGAGGTTTTGTGATCAATTATAGGGGAGGGTGTGCGATTGATGAGATAAGCGGCTGTAAGAATGCATTCGCCCCAAAAAGATTTGGGCAAATGGGCTTGGAAAAGGAGAGCCCTTGCCACATTTAAAATATGACGGTGCTTACGTTCGACACGACCGTTTTGTTGAGGCGTGCTAACGCAAGAGGTCTGAAATGGGATTCCCTTTTGAAAGAAATAGTCAGCCATACAATTAAATTCAGTACCATTATCACTACGGACTGTTTTGACGGTCTTTGAAATTTGTGTTTCGACCATATTTAAGAAATTCATGAACATTTCCGTAACCTCTATTTTATCGACCAACAAATAAACCCAAGTAGCTCGGGAAAAATCATCAACTAGAGTCAGAAAATATTGGGCACCACAGAAAGAAGTGAGACGATAAGGACCCCACAAATCACAATGTATTAAGTCAAAAATTTCCAAAGCACGCTTATCGTTCAAATGAAAACTGCTACGGTGTTGTTTAGCAAAACGGCACGCATCACAAACCAAGTTTTTATTAGAAATTAAACTACTCGCAAAAGGAATAGTCTTGACCACTTTATCTGAAGGGTGACCCAATCGTCGGTGCCAAAGATCAAAAGAACCCAAACTATTCACTTGATTAATCGAATGAGGTCGAGGACCAGCTCCAATCCAATAAAGTCCATCCTGTAGCTCACCGAGTCCAATCGTCGTCTTCGAAGAACGGTCCTGAATAAGAAAATTATTTTTAGCAAACTCAAATAAAAAATCATTAGTATCTGTAAGCTGCGAGACGGATATCAAATTGCAAGTAAGGCTTGGAACAAATAAAACGTCCCGTAAAATAAGAAACTCATTAACATAAACATTCCCCATTAAGGTAGACTCGACGCATTCACTACAAGAATGCTGCTACTTACCGACCGAAAAAATTGGTCGCTGATTGGAAAATTCAGTCGGTAAAATTCATTACCGACCGATTTTTGTGCTTTACGACCAAAATATTTAGGTCGGTAAAAATAGTCGGTAAAATATACTTACCGACCGATTTTCTTGGTCGGTAATTACCGACCGATTTTTTGGTCGGAAATTGATTTTGCGGTCGGTAATTACCGACCGATAAATCAGTCGGTAAACTGCATAATCGGTCGGTAAAAGTTCCTAATTGGTCGGTAAAATTTTCTAATCAGTCGGTAAAAATTTATAATGTAGTTTCTATCAGGGCATGCACTTTCTATTTTCAATCTGCCAATAGGCTTATGCCTGCAAATACACACACTGACACACTCATAAAGGCCACCCATATCAACAAAACCACACACCTTGAAATATAAATCAAGAGATTTTAAATTAAATGTCATAAAATAAATACAATATCCAAAAGCTACACTTCTCAAAAAGAAAAAAATACAATATCAAAATAAAGGTCCTTCAATATCTTATTCCTTTGTCGCGTACAACTTGGCTCATTTCTAAACAATGGGAGTGCATGAGGGTTGTGCATAACTGGATGCGCCTCAAAGGACTCGACCGACATTGTTCTTGGTGTCCGATCAAGCAACACATAAAAGAGCCCCTCGCTTGCTCATGGTGAGATCATGCAATATGTTTGTTCGACCTTAAGTTGTATCTCCGACAATAGCAAAGACCTATAAGCACAAAATATTGGATTAGCATCGTCTCTGAACTGATCTCTTAGGTCATTCTCAAGATAAGTTAGTTTTGGATAATCATATATTACCATACTAATATTAAACAATTGGAGTAGTCTACGTTAATGGAGTATTACCTTCAACGTGGAGTCAAAACTTCTTGATATCAAATGCCAACCATCACTTGAAGACTTGAGAACAACTCTTTTGTTTTCTTGACCACCTTCTTTTATTACCCTGAAAATAGGGCAAAATTTACGTTACTCCGTGCAAAACATTTGATACTACAGTAATTTAGAAAATATTAGACTACAAGTCCAAACCTAAAAAAAGGCACAAAAGGAAGTTGACAAACAAAGTATACTCCTATGATTCTTGCCATTTACCAGGTTGACACTTAGAACATAACTTCTCCAATCAAACAAATGAGACTTGTTACCATTTTACCAAGTCATTTTAATGAAATACATGGTTTTCTTAATCATGTGTCACTTTAATGAAATACATGGTTTCCTATAACAAATCTACCATAGTAAAAAGCTTCATACGTCTTATGTTCAAGACTTACAATGGGGTTGGAAGAATTACCCGTATCTAAATTAGCGAGAAGAACTTATATGAGACAATTAAAGCATCCCAGGAGTATGTAAATAATGAGAAGAAAGAGATGAAAATAAAAAAGACGGAGAATTCCAGGAATAACATGGTACAATGTAAAAGTTAACATATTTCACTCTGAGCTACTAAAATGGTTCATTTCTCCTCATGGAAAAATACAGTACACATTAACTTATCAATCTAAACATGTAGTACCAATTAATTCTTAAACTCCACAAACAAATATTCCGATTGACCCAAAAAAATAATAATGTGCCATCATAAGCTTAAAAAACTCATATCAGATAATTCAAAATTACACATACCTATATTAGATTCCTTGATTCAGTGAATACACAAAATCGCAATTCAAGCAATCAATGATGAACCTACTTCAGATTTCAGCTACAATGTTCAATGCTATACTAAGTATGACCTGCAAAAATGTAAAATCAGATTAAAATAACTAAGTAACAATCTTTGAATTAATTATACATCAAGAACCCTAACATACCAAAAATCCCCAATTTCTACAAACCATAACTTAAAAACCTTTGAATCGTATATTGTATGCTAATAAATACTGTGGTAACTCGGGCTACATAAAATTAGTAGTAATAACAATAATGAAACAATAAAAACAAACATTAGACAACTAGGCAATTTAAAAATTTTGAATAAATTAACACTACTAACTAATGTTCCCCCAAATTAAAGAACCCAAATAAGCAAAGACGATATACATTGCTATACAACATTCAAGTCAATCTAAGGCTACATACAACCAGGCAATAATGCTAGCAAAATCCGGATAGAAAACCCCCAATTTCAAGATGTCATCACAGATTAGCTACCAAGCTAATCACAAACAACATTAATGTAACAGAAATTAACCCACACAAACCAACTAATCAAAATAGAAAACCCCCAATTTCACCTAACCCTAATCCTAACTTAAATAACTTTCAATTTAAGTTTAATTCATACTAACAAACCAATTACGACACACAATTGTATGTAAACAACAATAAAACCCTGTTAAAACAACTTACAACAAAAACATTAAGTAAAATCATACCTATATCAAATTATAGAAGAAAGAGAAAGAAGAGAGTGAGACGGCAGACAGGGATCGGCGGAAGTACGGCGGCAGGTAGGCGTCAGGTCGGCGGTGGGTCGACAGTGGAACGGTGGTCTGATGGGGTGTCGATTTAATGAGGGAAGGGAGAAAGGGAGTGATAATTTTTTTATCTTGAAAAAATAGAATGAGTGAAGGGAGGATAGCGTATGATAGTCTGATTTAATATGTTGATGGTAGTCGGTCGGTAAGTAGAGTATATCGGTAGCTAATTGTTAGTTTACCGACCGATTATTTCAATTTAGCAACCGTAGTTTGTTCGGTCGGTGATTTACCGTCCACATGTTTTTTTACCGACTGAAATCGGTCGGTAATGGTCATTACCGACCGATTTTGAGTCGGTCGCTATTTTCCAGTCGGTAAAGAGCGCTTTTCTTGTAGTGGTTGTCCATTTGATAGACCAACGGGATGGGCAGGGATCACACGGTGCTCCTCCAAACATGCCGAAAAACCCGTTACAAGATTGGAAGCCCATGTGTCAATTATCCAACGACACATACCACTCAAACGATCGGAGGTAAAAACGGAATGAGTAGTGATTCCGATAGTCAGCAGATTGGCGTGGACCAAAGAAGAGTGTCCCGGAGAAGAAGCAGGTGCGGTACCACCTGACGCAGTGCCACCAGATGCGGTGCTTCCCGAGCCGCACCCAGATCCGGGACCACCAGAACCAGACTTGCGACCACCTGCTGCCCGTGCACGACGGTAGTCAGCCAAGTTGCGCGGCCTGTCTCCCCACCAATCTGGAAAACGCTGCAATTTCAGATAGCAAGTGGTAATGGCATGGCCACGGGTGTCACAATAGGTGCAATAAAGTTGACGGCGTTCACCTCTCTCCTTGTCACGTAAAGAACGCCAATCGACGGGTTTAGCGGCAGTGGGCATAGCAAAAGCCACGACATCAGAGACATCAACAGAGGGTTCCTTAGGCGCGCGCAACCGCTCCTCCTGAAGCACGACATGGTAGGCGCGGCTTAGGGTAGGCAGTGGTTCAAGTTGGAACTGTTGGGACCGAATATTACCATAGAGAGTAAGATCAAGACCCATAAAGAATTGATGGAGTATCTCGTTGTCCAACCGTTTGATAGCGGCGGGGCCAATATCGCATTCACATTTGCCGCATTTACAAGCAAAGGGGGGTTCGTGAACGATAATCGAATCCCAAAGCGATTTCATTTTGCCATAGAAAGAGGTAACATCCATACCTTTAGATTTCTTGCATTCATGGAGTTGTGTTTTGAGTCCATGAATGAGAGTTCCGTCGACGACTGCAAAATGAGATTCTAATTCGGACCAGAGAACAGAAGCGTCATCGGTATAGGAAACCGTGTCAAGGATCGATGAGTCAATCATATTTCGAATCCATTGTACTAAAGTACAATGGACAACTTCCCAATGTTTAAGGAAGAAAGGATTAGTGGGTTTTGTTATTGAACCAGTTACGAAACTGAATTTTCGGCGTGATTTTAATGACATTTTCATGGAGTTTTTCCAGTCGTCATAATTGCCACGACGGAGGACGACATTTGAGATTTTGGCGTTGGGGACATCGTGAGGACCAAGGTAATATGAGCTAGAGAAATCGAGCTTCGGTGGCTCTTTTTGTTCCTCGTCGCCAGCCATACAGAAGGTATGTTCTGGTTTTTTTTTTTTTGTGTTGAGAATGGTGGAATCAGATTGAATGTTGGCCTGATACCATTATAGAAGATGAGAGGAGAAGCTTGCCTTTCATTGATTCAATAATCGATTTATATAATTGCAAGACCGACTCTTGGAATACCCGACCTTGGGACAACAACAATAAGTACAAGCTTAATGACAACCTTTGAATTTTCTGGACACAATAATATCTAGGCCTAATAAAAAACGGACTACTTTATACTACCTTCATTCAAGTCCAAATTCTTTATTTGTACTTTGGCACTATTTATGAGTGAACTAAATCTTATCAATTTTTTCTGCAATATTAAGATGAATTATAGCCATACGTGATATTGTTTGATACATCTTCACAAATACAATAACAACATTAAAATTTTATACAGAGTAATTTTTGATAATGTAATTCAAGATGTTCATGTTGTAATATGGGCATTATAAAATATGCATAAAGAAACGAGATATTTAAACTGGAATCGAGGGACTATACTGAGGAATGAGGAGTAACTTTCCTTTTACTCAAAGATGAGCTTAGAAGGTCTTTAATATTTTCCATCTAATTGAATTAATGAGTCTATAATTAGTATAGACTTCGTGCAATGCACGATATTTATAGAAGTAACTTCTAAGTGTATTATACTTATAAATTTTAAACGGAAAACAATTTTTTTATCAGATTTCGCATACTAACCACATTCTAATTTGATAAAAATAATAGAAAAGACAGAACTAATCAAACAACAAATGATATCATTTTGATATAAATTTTACAAATTAGTTTAACCATTTTCGTGGTTTATGAAGCTAGTAATAATAGTTTATAGTTATGTTTTATATAGAGTAGAGTTTATATTTTAATGAAAATATTATTGTTTGTATCATTTTAATGAAAATATTACTGATTTAGTTTAATGAAAATATTATATGTTAGTGAAAGATTATATCATAATAAGGTAATTCTTTATTTTGTTTCCTTATTTAGTGTGTATTTTGGAGTGAAAACTACTTGGATAGACTTATTCTTTTAGTATAAGGGGGATTGGTCTTCACACTATGTCATGTTAATTCGATATCATAAATAGAGGATACTAATTTTGAATATATAATATAATAACATATTAATGGAATATTTTGATTTTGTTACATAGATGGAGTAATTACATTAATAATAGATATGATGTGATAAAAATATTTTGCACACTCTTTTTCACAATTCTGTTTTCATGTCTTTTGATTTACATGTAAGTCTCATTGAATACGGACAAATTATGTTTTCAGCTGAAAACGGGACAGTTTGGCCAGTTTAACGACAAATGTAACTAGAAACATTTCCTAAGCTATAAGTCTATAACTGGTTGTTTGTCGTTAAACTGACCACAATTGGCACGTCTTCAGCTGAAGACGAAATTTGTTCGTCTTCAATGAGAATTTGAGTTTGATTTAAAGGTATTAAGAGTTGAGTATCTCTTTTTGAAAATTCTCTAATTTTATCGTATAATTAAGTCATTGATTAAGTTCATTCTTTTGATAAATGTAATATTATAATATATTTTTTTTACAGAAAATAACATTATTTTAATAATCAAGTAAATTCATATATTTAGGTTAAGTTACAACGTTAATCTTATTTGGTGTGAACATCAAATTTTCTCTATTGTACCTCTTAAACATCTCACCAAGCTATAATAGTTACAACGTTTTTATATATTAGTCCTATTAAGTAGCAACTTTAGGACAAAACATTCTTTAATCTTATAAGCGGATGGACTATCAGTCTATCATGAGACATGAGTATCATCATTTCTTGTGCAAATTCTTGTTTTAAACAAGGCGAGCCGTCTGAAACAAGACCAATTGGTGAACACAACCCTAATTATACTAACGTTTTTTTTTTTTAAATTTATTAGCAGGACTGTATACAAATACAAATGCATGACAGTTAATAATAAAATGACGTACTACTTATTCCATCAATTGGAGTGGAGGCATGATGGGTCAGTTTTAACTGTTTTGGAGTGGAAATGTGAGTGTGAATGTTGTATATTTGTATGTTATGTTTCTTATACACAAGAAAGGGATAGGCGGCTATCACGGAATCGCTAGCAATTCATGTGGACAATCAAATGTTATGACTTATGACTTATGAGAATATCCCTTTTATATATGCCTAATTGATACCGGCCGTTTTATTTTATAGGTGTACGCCCAGGGAGAATTATATACGAGGTAAATCGATGGATAACTAGGGGTTAGGTAAAGATGGGTTTATTTGAATCAAGTATTACTTGTGAGATCTATGTTTAATGTGTTTTAATAAGTCTTGTTTATGACCGTCACAAGCTTGTTACCTTTCATAAACCTTCTTCCACTTTGTAAGAGATCACAAGTTGGTGACGAAAATCGTCTGTCGCTAATGAAAATTTGTCATACTTGAATTGGATGATTTTGGGATAGGTTAATTTGCGTTCGATACGGCTGTAATAAGTTTAGGTCGATGAGTCTAATGATCAAGTCAAAGCAAGTTTTAGGATATCCTATTTAAGTCTCGAGTAGACTTATAAAGTAAGGTTGTCCTTCGATCACATTGAGTGACTTTATTAAGTTTAAGAAAAAGTTTCTCTTAAGTGAGAAGTAATTATTCCAATTGTGGATTAAACTCCAACCAAAATACACTAATTCTCGTTTGTGACGGACATATTCATCGCAAGCTTGCGACGGGTCAAGTATTATCCACTTGAGTAGGAAAAGACAAACTATTTGTGATTCCTTAATCCTTATGCGTTGTCTTTTCTACACAAGTGGGAGAACTTAACCCATTAGAAGCGTCGCAAGGGACACTTACTCACCAAAATATTATTAGCAACACATATGTAACATATATTTGTATGATGTGGTTTAATTGTGTAGCTTTTATTACCCATATAACTTTATGAGAAATATAAATTATTAATAATTAATTGGCAGTAGGTCTTGCTTGCGACGGATCGGATCTTGCGACGGGTATTTTGTGAGAGGAAATGGGTAGAGGGGACAAGGTGGGCACCCCCCATGTGCTCTCCACTCACCCTTGATGGGTATTTTGTGAGAGAATATGGTATCCGTCTTAAGCTTGTGACGGATAGTGTCCGTCACAAATGAGAATTTGTGATTAATTGGAGTATTGGTGTTCTTTTCACATAAAAATATCTAGACATAAGTAAGACTTATTATCCTATAACTAGTTTTGATACCCGTGAAAATCACGGGTTATCTATGGATATCCTTTGGCCATTTTCTAAAACTTCGTATATTTTTTCTTTTAAATATGATGTAGTGTGGGTACAATGTGATCAATTAATATCTCCATTTTTTTATTCTTTGCTTAAAAATAAATAGGGGTTAGAAATATTTATTGTCGACTTCCCGTGATAATTTTCCTTACAGTCAAAATCATATCGCAGATAAATAACATTTAAGGTCATATAAAAAATTTTGAAAAATTTCGATCTTCAATCAATTTCTTGCGTGACAACTCGCCAGTCGATTTTATTGCGTGATAACTCGCCAGTAATGAAACAAATTCGTCGGACGAAAACTCCTTTTTCGGAACCCGACAAACTTATCGATTGATAATTATCAAGAACGACATTCTTTTCGAACTTGACAAATATAATGAACGGGAAAACAATCCGCCAATTGCAAATATATGGAAAACACCTTTCTTTTCGAACACACTTAATTTCAATCGTCCTCACGAAAGAGTAAAAAGATTTCAGTGTTGATCAATCGTGAATCAATTAGACTAAGTGCCTATACAAAAACCATGCATGTATAAGACACTAAAACCACACGTCATATTTCAAACTACAATTAAAAATTGTAGTGAGACGAGCACCAGATCGACAAGCGCACAATAAAGTACTCCCATAAGAGTATGAGACGGTCAATAAGACACCATCCAAAGGAACGCACATAGAGGGTACATTCACCATAAATTCAAAGAAGTGAAGTACAATGTACGTTTTTTTTTTTTTTTTTTCGACATAGTTAATTTGTAAATCATCAGGATCAAAATCCCGCCGGTGGACATTACATATCCTTTGTCCACCGGCAAGAAAGCGGAAGCAATTTTTCTGTCGAGTCCTCAAGAAACAGGCTCTGATACCATATTAGAAATTGAGAGGAGAGAGTTTCATAAAGGAAATGTTGTATTATTGATAATCGTTCTTGTCTCTAACAATTACAATGATATTTTATTTATACTACTCTAAAGATCTAAAGATAATAATCATATCTTCTAACCGAAGTAGCATAATATAACTTATTCCATAATATCAATATTATTCCGATTACGGTATATTACCGTATATCTTCTAACACTGCACAGACATATTGTTCATTATGAATGGAACCCTGTTCGTTGTAGTGAATATGACTCAATACTTGCATATCGAATAATTTAGTCATTTCCGATCATTTCTAACCAAGCTAGTTAAAAGCTAAGGTAGGGTAGTTTTGAACGGGTCACCTCGATTCATCTCAACATTGAGTCAATCAAAGTCCTCGTCAGATCAATCATTCGAGTTGCGGATCTCGGGTCAGCCTTACATGTCGAATCATTCGAGATGAGCCAGCTTTGTCATGTCTATCTGAAAGCTTATAAGATAGTTGAAATTAGAAAATGATAAGCTAGCTGATTATATTAATTTTTTTGTTTTGCCAAAATAACAAGCTGAAAAGTTAGCCGTAATATGATAAAATGACATGAATTAACATAATAACTAATAAGTATATATAAATAATAAATAATATAAAAAGGCAATGTTAAAGAGCTCTTAAGCTCAATGACTTCAACTCACACTATATACGTGCCACGTGGCAATATCATTTTCTGGCATATTGTGTCATATCTAATGCCAAAACTTTTCATATTCCTTTGACGAACGGTAAATTTACTACTGGAGTAATAACATAAACACAGATTAGTTCATATTAACTCATTAAAGATTCCGTCTGCAAAGCTTTTCATTCTGCTTTATATAATTTTTCATTTCAACTAATATATTTATCAAATAAATTAGCGTCCCTATTTGTCATAAACCTTTACAAAATTAGCTAATTGAAATTTTTATCAAATCTTCATTCTATTAAAACAAGAACATTTAAAGCCACCACATTAATCCACCTCATCATGTTAGTTTTTTTTTGTCTTTATTCTTTTTTCCGCATTTTATTTATAAGTTTGCTTTTTTACATTAAAGGAATACAATAATTTGAATATGCAGCTTTTTAATAATCTTAAATTATGAATTAAAACTTTACATTAATAATAAATTACATTGATATGTCGAAAATCCTGAAAATTAATACTTTAAAATTATAATCAACAAAAAATTACTCAATTATATAATTTCACCTTACACCGTTTTACTAAAGCAAAAAATAAAATTCAGTAAATAAGTTCATAAGAACCCACCGCTTTAGTTAGATTATTTAAAAATCAATCAGTTAATAAATACTAGAGAATTTAGGTGATATCCTTCTAATTTGTACTTATCTAATAAATTTATCGAAGATGCATAAAAAAATTCTTTTGTACTTATCTAATAAATTAGTCAGTGGTACATATGGATCTCAGCAAGTCCTGCTTAAGACGGTACTATTCGTCTGAAGTTTAACATGGGTCAAACAAAACCATATAGTGGTAATAAAGACAAAAAATTTCGTATTTTTCAGGGAACACATGGGGTGATTTGATATGTATTTGACCCGTGTTAAGTTTAAGACGGATAATGTCCGTTTTAAATAGAATTTGTGATGGATTATTTGAAGTGTTTGGGCTTTATTTATTCCTCAGTTCGCCCTACTTTAAAAAAATAGATTGTACCCGTATAATTACAAACTTATCCAACTAACATGAGCCGAAATCATGTCGCTAAAGTTTGCCAAGTTAAAACGTGTAAATGTGAAATAATCGTGTTATTTTCATTTCGCCGATATTACATGTAACGATATTGCTTATTTCTTTATTTTCCAGATTATTTTATAATACGAATATATCAAACATACATACCTTAAGTTGAAAAAAATATTAAACTATGAACAAGTTGTCAAGTTATATTAATTTATTATTCATACTATGTTATTTTATTTTATAGTTAATAAGAGTCTACAATCAATTCGGTTTGTGAAATAAGTCAATAATTATTGTCTAATACTCAAGTTCTCTACTCCCGGATATTACAAATTTTTCTCTGGCGTATTTCATATTGTGTTTTGTAAAGTAATGATGTTTACACAAAATATACTATAATTTGTAAGTTTATTAGATTTTTTCTACTATTTCTAAATGATACGAATTATTGTTCAAAGTTTAAATTTTAGTTAACAGTTATTAAAATTTTATATCAATATTTATGATTAAATCAAATATTTCCTATATAAGTTTAATATCAAACCCGTGCAATTTTGCACGGGGATAAAACTAGTAAAGAATTGTATTCAAATAAACTAGTTTATTCGACTTGTTTATCGTAGCCTTAAGATGAAAATGTTCTACTTGTAAATTAGATCGCAAGTTAATACTCGGTATCTTGTCCTCTTATACATATACTACTCGTTTACATTAGTCATGACCCAAAAGTACACACACAACAACTTAAGAAAACAAAGACATATATAATTTCAATTATTTGATTTAGAGGGGTGAGAGCTCGACTTTATCAACTACTCCATATGGTCACAATTAAAAAAACTCAACCAATACCAAAAATCTTGTGTGTCATAGTCAAATGATTTGCGTATAATATGAGCTTACTACATTTCTTTTGAGTGCAACAAACAAGTACTCGTACTATAAAAGTCATAGTTTGAACATATTCCCTAATCCCTAACAGAAAAAGTTCCACCGACAACCTCAAGGAGCCAAGAGGGTATAGTAAATTAGTACTTTAGTTTAGTAGCCATCCAAGTTTTAGGGTGAAGAGTCAATTATTTCACTAAAATATTTGATCGATTGCACATGTACCACCAAACATATTTTCACATACACATTTGAGTCACACAACTCAACTAATATGTTGTCTTTTCCTTATAAAATGAGACTTCTTATCATTGCCGAGGTAGATAAAAATAAATGATTTTGATTAATATTCAAATAAATTAAGAACATTCTTAGTAAAATAATGTTTTGTATTCTTGGGCATCTATAGCCTATAGAATTATAGATAGACAGGGATAAATCTAGGAAAAAATAATTAAACTTAAAAATGTATGAATTTTATTTTGGAGTGTGAATATGTTAAAAGACATAGATAATACTATGACTAGTCTTATTTAATCCATACTTAACATAAAAAGACTACTTAAGCATTTAAAGACACCTAACACCATATTTCCCTTAGCCAAATTATCATTGAACACGGCACTATCCGTCTCAAGCTGAAGATGAATAGTGCATATTGTGAAAGGGCACTATCCGTCTTCAACTTAGAACAGATAGTGCCCATTTTCAGTGAGACAAGTTTTTTTCCTTATTCGTATGTCATTTGCAAGCAATCTTAACTTACCCATCAATATGGAATTATGAACTAATTTTGGCACCCGTGCAAAAGCATGGCCGCTTTAAATATTAAGGTGACATTGTATTTCAACTACAGTTGGTCTCATTGAAGACGGGGGATATCCGTCTTCAATGAAGATGGGTCGATCCTCTCTCACAAAGAGGCAAGTAGAGGGCAAGTGAAGAACTAAATGGATTTCCACTTGCTCTTCCACTTGCCTCCTTATGAGATGAGATCTGACTCATCTTCATTGAAGACATATATGTCGCGTCTTCAATGAGAATTTGTGTTTCAACTAAACTTTTAAAATATGGCCTTTAAATTATAGAGACAAAATAAATAATCGATCATAAGTAATCTATAAATATAATAAAAAGGCAAGACAATTGATCACATTGCACCATTCCCCTTTTTATGAGAGTTTTAAAATTCTACATTATCTTCATTTTATAAAAAAAGAAAAAGTAAATTTATAGCATTAAATATAAGTTAAATACAAAAATCATTAATGTGTTTTTCTATTCTTAAAAGAAAATTAAACAACAATTAAATATAAGATTATAAAATATATTTTTAGTTTTTTTGTTAGAACAAGAGATATAAGAAAAATTAAAAACACGTGAAATAATCTAATTTTTATTCCATTTTTAAATATTATATATCCCTCAAATCAATATATTGGATACATTAAGAGACCCTAAAAATAATGCAACTTATTTGTTCTTATAATGTAAGTCAAATATTACATAGAGTAGCCAAATTAATAAATCATACTTAAAGGATAATAGTGTACTCTAAGGAAACTCATCTAGACCCCCACATTATCCTAAAAAATGTTTTGCGATGAGAAAAAATATAAAATTTAATAAAGAAAAAAAATAAACCATGCTATAATAAATAAAAGCAAATAAAAGCAACATAAAGAAAAACTAATTGATAAAAACTTATCAAGGTGAAACAAAAAAAATGATAAAATAAAGATAACAAAATTAGAGGTTATTTTTCTTAACAAATATACAAAAAAACCACCCTACCACCCCCACCAACCCATCAAACCCGCCCAGCTCACCGCCAAACCGACATACATGTCCCTTTAAGTAAATTGCACTCCACCATCCCATATTTCCCGCCGCTCACCACAACTCTGCTTGGAGCTTGTACCCTTCTTATATATGAGACACCCCTTTCGCCCATCAACCACTCTTCTTAGCGAATCAACCGATGAACAAAGCAAACCCTACAAAATTTCAAACCCTAAATAAAACAAAAAAATTGCGGAAAAATGAGTAATAATAATAATTTGATCAATTCTTTTCAATTAATAAACAAATCGATACATGTTATACAATTAAATTTGGATACATGTTTGCAGAAACCAAGAAACTTGATAGATAATATTAATAAGTAATGTCAAGATTTTACAGGATTAGGTTTAGAGTGCAGTTAATGTAAATATTATTTTGTAATATTCTCAAATTTATATAATGGGACGTCTTCATATTGTGACTCTGTCACAGTAGAACTATTAATACAACCACATGCTTTCATATTATTTTATTTAAGAAATATATGTCAATGTTGAAACTAAACAACTAAACAGACTACGAACATGGTTAATGTTGTATCCCAATTCCCAAGATTCATTAAAATTGTTTTAAGTTACATTAATATATTACTTCATATACTTACCCGGTTACTTTTATAAAAACATAACTCATGTAGATTATTAGATGTTATACAAGGTACAAAGATGTCAACATATCTGACACTAATGAGGTTATATTGATGCGTTAGTTTACAGTCTTTACACAATTAACCTCGAACGCACCCGCGATTTTCACGGGTTAAAAACCTAGTTTAATACTTATACAACTATATAAATCATTAATAATAGGGGTTTTCTACATGGTACTCTTACACATTTTCGATTTCTACGTGGTTGCCCTAATCTATTGAAATCAACATTGATACCCCTAAACTTAATGAAAGCTTCTTAAAATATGTTGTGAGTTGTTAGTTAAGGTTTTGTGCTGTTTTGATGCGGTATGTTGAGCCGTGAACTTTGAGGACGAAGTTTGTTTTTAAGGAGGGAAGACTGTAATACTCCGTATTCTGTTAGCTTGGTATTCGGTCGAGTAGAGTGTACTCGGCCGAGTGGGCGTCCGTACTCAGTCGAGTAGGGTGTAATCGGTCCGTAGGTGGTATGTGTCACTAAGCAGGCTACTGTCTAAGTGGCACTCAGTCGAGTATGTGTTGCACTCGGTCGAGTGTTCTCGTGAACTCGACCGAGTGCACCGGTCTAACGGGTTTTTCGAGCAGTTTTGGATTAAGATGATTAAGAGGTTATAAATATATCCGTCAATTCTTAATCACTTTGTTAACCCTAAAAAAACTTTCTAAACACCTTTAACCCTCTTAATCCTATTGCCAAACTTGAAGATCGCCCTTGTGTCTAGTTCGTCATCAATTGTGCGACAATATCGTCGTGATTCTCAAATCTTTAATTAAGTTGTATATTGGGTAAAATTGTTGGATCCCTCTTAATCCTATTGCCGAGCTTGAATTGAAGATCGTCCTTGATTTTTGATTTTAGATTATTGTATGATTGTTATGAGGAGATTTCGTAGAGCATCGATGCTAGGCTTGCGTGACCGTACTTGCGAATTTGCTTTGAGGTCGAGTTTCCCCTTTCAGTACATTTATATGTTGTTGTGGATTGTTGATGATGATTATGACATTGATTGTGATAGTGATTATGATGTTGATGATGATGAGTATGATATTGTTTATGATGATTGTGTTGAGATTGTGGACCATATTCGGTAGATGGTTCCCAGATTACGCCATTTGTGACTCCCGTCACAAGGGAGATGTGCACATTAATGAGTCGAGTTACGCTCGTTGCGATGAGTAGGGATTTTAGAGTGCTGCGGTTTGGCATCGGCAGAGGTGGGTATCTTGTTGCGATGGGAACCCGGCTACTCGTTGCGATGAGAGCCACATTAGCTATCAGAGTTTGGAGATGATGATGATGATCCATTGATGTGATTGTGTTGTTATTTGTGTTGTTGTGGATAATGTATAATCTAACCTCTTCATTATTTTTAAAAGTGATGTGATCCATTGGGGAATGGTGAGTAGGAGTTTAGCAGGTTTGTCCTTTGAGCATGCTTGGTGTCGGATGGGATTGTCGCTGGACGACGAGTCTTTAGCTTCCGGTGTGTTTTAGTGTCGAGTCTTTTATTTGGATTATTGTATTGACCTTGGATTTGGTCATTTCAGTTGTAAACACTTTAAACTTTATGCATCTAAATAAATGTTGTTTCTTTATTGTCTATTCGATATGTACTACTTTGGGCAACCGGGATGGTAGCACTCTCGTTTGTGAAGGCATGATTTGGTAAGGCTCTTTGGTAGATAAGAGTATTACAATTATTTAGCCGAATTTCACACTTTAGGTAATAAATATGTGATGAGTATATGAATTTTTATGTGAATAACAAGTCGGCCTTTTAAAGAAAGGCTTAAGTCAGCATGAGTTTATCATCATATTTGATTACTTACTTAAGAGTACTATTGCTAGCTAGTTAATATTTATGTCCGACTACTAAATATTACCTTTGTGAAGACACTTTAATGGTCTAAATTTATTCAGGATATTATTTTGTTCCTTTTAATTTGATATTTATGGTTATTAATAATATTTATTTCCTTGATGTTTCATGGACAATCGCGATACACATGCAATTTGAATGTTCTAATTCTCAAAACTATATGAGTACAAATGATAAATCAATCCTTACAAATAACAAGTTTTAGTGTCGAGTCTTTTATTTCAGATGTATCGCGATTGTCCATGAAACATCAAGGAAATAATAATGGATGTTATCTAAGTAAAGAAAATTCCAAATTTCCAACTCAAACAAATAACAAGACAAGGATTTGGTGTTTCAATCTATTAAGGTTAATTTCAAGTGATGATGAAAGATTCATTTATATCGGATTATGCCAAATCATTCAAGGTTGAGTCAATGCGTTTTTTTACCTGAATTTGAAAATGACTTTTGTGTACCAATTTTGATCTGAATTGTGGTAATATTTCTATATGGACAAATCTAGTTTTTCCTTCCCCATTGTAGAATAATCAATCTACAGTAATAATTTCCAAAATATTTGTGCTCTTTCTTTAATCAATCAATAGAATTTGCAACTTCAAGTACCGAACAAATTACTTGCCTAGTGCGCAACGGTAGAATTGATTGGTTTTCATGTCCGACACCGAGTGTTTGAAGGTGACATTGTTTGCTGAGTATTAGACCTGACGACATCAAAATTTATCAACCCCGAGTACAGAAAGTACAGTCCAACATGCCCAGAATTTAAATGTTCCACACGTAATCCAAATTGACCTAATCCAAATTGACTAACTGGAAACAGAAATCGTAATAGTCATTGGCCAAAATGTCGCGGCAACAAGAAACTCAAAATGTGAACAAGCCCAAAATGTTCCACACGTTTCGGACAGAAATCAGTAACTTCATTAGAAAATGTATAAACATTATAAAGAACGGACATACAAAGAATTTGGTTCAGGAATGTGTCAACAACAATGAATGAATCCTGTTTGAATTTACAAGCTACCTTCCATATCTGAAGGTATCATCAATTGCTGTAGGGATGGCCCAAGCTACTCATTTAATGTCTTCCGCCAATAATCAAGAAATCAAGATTTTCCTGAAAAGAACAAGAGCCTTTGATGAATTAGTACTCCTATACTTAGAAGTAGCACCATACAGCACAATCACACGTACCAGTGTACCACCATAGGTACATCCCGAGACGACATAATGTGCAGTGGACATTGTTTGAGTTAGAAGCAAGTATAGATCAATATGCAATGGTCGAATGTTAGTGCAAAATGTAGCTGGGTCCAAGGTTTGACAAATGGGTCAATCCGATCAGGGTCCATACCGGATTTTTTTTAATCAGGTTTTAGTTTGCTTTTGAGTCGACTTTGGTTTCAACTTTCAATTCACTTTAGATTGAGTTATACCTGGATCACAAATTCTCATTTGTGAAGGGTATTGTCATCGATCAAATACTACTCATGTGGGTAGATAAGACAAAGCAAACTAGCAAAGTGTCTAGGGAGTAGCATTCTGTTAGTCTTATATACCCACATGGGTAGTACTTGACTCGTCGCAAGCTTGTGACAGATATGCCCGTCACAAGAGAGACTTGTTGTGCATGGATTAGACTATAGTTCTGGCAATGCAAAAATGCGTATGGATTAAACTATAGTTTTATTTGTATCGTGGTGTAGAAAACATTTATATATATCTACTTACTACTATTTAAATCAAATTTACTTTTTACAACTACAGTCTACATGTCTTGATTCTTCTGTCTAAAATATTTTATAGTAGGTTTGAGAAGTTTGAAACATCTCACAATTTGGTTATGTCAAACCCAATTCATTTCGGGTTGTGGGTCATTGGTTTGAGTTGGTTCAGCCATTCAGGTAAATATCATTCTCAGGTGTGCAATCAAGCAATGGTTCCAAAGTTAAGATTAATTCAATAGTTCATCATATTTAGTTCTTTGAAAGCCTAAGATATGAAAGATTCAATTCCAAAGTGCTAGTTTTTCTAACCCAACAGGGGCGACCCCTTCTTCGGCAATGCAATGATCTGCATCTAACTATGCTTAAATGATCCAATTTGATTGTTTGGCTTGGGCATGAGCCATTTCATATCGAAACTGTGACAACCTCTAAGCAAAAAACATAACCCTAATGGGCCCATTTTGAAAGCCAAGTAAGGCTAGTTTTCAGCGGTTTGAAAAATCGAGGCTCGCCACTTGAAACAGGCCTTAATTCGGCTTAGTGGCCAGTTATAGGGATAGCATTCAAACAGTAGCTTACTGTTATAAAAGCATTCCCGAAGACGATCGAGCATACCTCAGGAGTATGTCACAGGCACGCTCCACTCACGAAAGGATGACGAGTCCCAAATACATGGCTCCACAGAGACATGCAAATGAAATGACTCCCCTGCACAAGACAACACAGATGGAGCGAAGTCAATACTATTTGTACTCCAACAATTCAACACGACACGACTGTCTGCTATTATTTTACAACTTACCAAATGAAACCCCATGCTACTCCATTGCAAGGACAGGGACAAACTTCAGCAAACTTCTCAGCATCACTCGAATTAACTCTTCGTGATATGAGATCGTCATATATATCTGTGTAACGATGCCATCAGCTACAAGTTTTTTCTTGTTTTTAATTGTTGAATAAGAAATATGTTGTAGGAAAAAGATAGAACAAAAATTTACCATAGACTGAGAACAAGCTGTTCATCACACCTGAAAAAACACATCAGATTTAAGGGAGTGTTAGGAAAAGTTTATTAACAAGCACATAGATTGTATTGGAACTGGAAAGGAAAGATATAGGATTGTAAGTACATACCAATAAAAAGAATGACATACCGAAGGATACGAACTTCGGTTTTTACTTGTAAGACCCATACTACAGCAAGAAAAATAATAAATCCTGCAATGCCATTAGTTAATGTTGTGTGACCCATGGGCTACAGAGAATAATAATGTCAAGACTCAAGAGAGCTGATTAAAAGCACAGAGATGAATACTCACCTACACAAAGTCCTCGAAGTGTCCACTGTTGATACCGAGAAAAAAAATGAATGTCAGATCTTATGCAAGATTGCAAAACTTATAAGAGGTAGTCTCACATGTGAGACGAACCCATCAACCCTGTGAATCCGTCTCAGACAATACTCACTGAAGAGAACCATAAACCCTTACATTTTGAGCTATAAAGAGAACGATAAGCAGCGCAACTGCAAGGGAACCAGCGGCAATTTGTGCTGTGAGAAGATTTGTGGAGGAAAGCACCAATACCATTCCCCAAAATGAAGACCCAAGATCTATATTCAAAAGAAGAAATATATTTGAGTGGCCTTGCGAAGTACATGGAATAAAAAAATTGATCAAGTTAAATGAGGGTATCATTTTGAGTCAGCTAAATTATCGTTTGAAAAATGAGTGTGTCACCCGCCTCACCGCGTAGCACTCAAACTCAGCAAGACGCCCTAACAAGCATTTTGAATTATTTATGATATTTATGGGACCTACACTGTGAGTGCAAGAAACTTATACTAATATCTATTACTTATAGGTGATGTCCTATCATGTATCTACATTAGAGGATTTTAGGCGGCAACTAAAAATATCCACATGATTTTCATAGACTAATAAAAAAGTTTACAGTGATTTAATGGAAAAGCATCAGGGTAGAACTTTTACATCCGGCAGGCAAGATCAACCAATATGCACCACCACGCGTTTTTGTCACGCCTCCCTCATTTGCATGAACCTCTATGCCCTCCACCTACATACCGGCATTAAAAGTATTTCCTCAACATCTGATCAAAATACTGTCTTAATTACGACACAATTGCCAAACAAAAACAAATGCAAATATCACTGACAGTTGCATCATTGTGTCTCACATTTCAGTGAAATTTGTAAACTTCATTAGACTGCTAGTTACATGAGAAATACGCTAAAGACCAAATACCGTGAATAACTACACAGGTAATGTCATGTTAATCTAATGCATATTATAGTTCACACTGGTAAATTATTGCTCCGTCAATCCTATGAGCATTACCACCTAGCTGTCATCAGCCGTATGTGGTACAAACTACAAAACTACGAGTTATATATGGACCTGAAAGGCTGAAAGCCTCCAGAAATTTTCTAACATTAGTATTTTATCACAACTCAAAAGAAGTAACAAAAGTTTGATAAACGCAAGTTTAGAGTAACTTACCCGACCACATGTTAGCCAACATGCTATAGCATGACTAACTTCATGGAGAAAGACGGTAATGAGCTTAAAAGGTGTTAACAAGAAGGTCTTCCATAGCTGTTAATCAAAGACCAAAACTAGGTCACTCCCCACATTACATAAGTCAATCAAGCTTGCAAGTTGAAATAAAATACATTCTTACTACCCTAACTCCCACACATTCCCTTATCTTATGAGCTAGATGATAAATACAACAACATTTACCCTAGTGCCTCAAGCATCGGCGACTTGCAGGATTAGGGGGAAATTAGGGTGCACACAGCTTTACCTTTGAATTAGCGATACAGAGGAAGTTTCCAAATGAACCGAAATGAAAAACTTGATATCACTCTTCTAATTTAGGACCTTGGCAAAACTTACTAGAGAGTGCATTGAATTACTAAAGCCACAAAAAACCTAGATGAACCTAGTTTAAAACACAATAAACCCAAATTTATATAATCAATGCCTTAAAATTCAAGGCAAATTCTAGTTTCAAACGACCGCTTTTCGTCTAAAGATTCAGACGGGGTTTTGTGATCATTTTATAGCAAAATGCAACCATAATGGTACAACCAATGTTATAGTTTATAGTAACTTGTTTTCCAAAAGTGGTCACATTTGACTGTAAAATGGTTCCAAATTATTACAAAATATGTCTTATGGTTTCAGACAAGAATATAGCGTCTGAAGGGAGATCAACTCAAAATTCAATTTTCTCAGCACACTCTTAAAATCTAAACCCCATTATCTCCAATTCATCAGTCATACAACAGACCAACAATTAAACATGAACCCATAGAACTATAGAAGTGAGCATTTTCCATAAAAATCAAATCTTGATGAAAATTAAACCCAACAAAGCTGATACATTTAATTTAAAGAGAAACCCATAACTAACTTGGAGTTAAATACACAATTTACTTCTATAAAGATTATAAAGAAAGCTCCTTTAGCTTAAAATATTTACTGGGCATGAAAAGTAAATAAAAAAGAAAGATAAAGAAACATACAGCAAGTATAACAACAGTGAAGATGCCAATAGTTATCATGAAAGCTTTCTGGTCACGATTACAGCATCCTTTTAGCTCCCAATTTGGTTTCATCTCTTCTTTTTCTCTCTAAAAAATTGAAGCAAATTTTGTAACTTTTGAATTTTAAAAAGGGGAAAAAAAAGGAAAATTCTGGTGTTAAAAAATTAAAGGAATGAGCTTTGTCTTGTGTTTGTATATGTCAATCAGTTTGGTGGGAAGTTGGCTGGAAATGGTCAATACGAAGGTTGACCAATCAGATTTGAGTTTTGAATTTGAATTGTTTTACAAATAATAATTGACCTGCTTATTCATAACACACTATTGTTTCTTTACAAATTAGGTTCTTGGTGGTACGGAGTGCTTTTTAGAGTTGGAAAAGAAGTGTGGCTCAGCCCAGCCCAGCCCTGGGGTAAGGAAATCAAGACCCCCGCCGCGCAGCCCGTGATCGGTGACTCCATTGTTATACACTGTTACAGGCTTACAGCCTCCCACCACCTAATGGGCGTGCCTTACATCGACCCGGTGCATGCGGGCTCGTCAAAAAGCAGAAAAAGAAGTTGAGATTTTGGCAACTTCAGCTCGACTCGCGAGGGCGTGAGCCCGGTTCGAGCCGCACTGATCCTAAGCCAGGATGGTCATTGGTTAGACCAGTGATAGAGTCAAGATTTACGATTAGGGTTGAAAAGTTCAGTGGGGGAAACAAGTGATATTATAAGGCAACTCTTGACATTTTTGAAAATTTGAACTAAAACTTTCGGATTTTTTATTGTTTAGCGGGGTCCATACCTGTATTTGACTCTAGGTCCATACCTAATTTCTAACTCCAATATTTTCTATTTGCATCGTCTGGAGAAAAAAATGATTCATTAATTGATCCCGACAGAAATTCATAAGAATATACTACCTCTCAAATTTATACAATTATGTTATGATAATTTTAAAATAGAAAAAGTATACGGAAAATTATTGTGGTACCCTTGAATCTTATCACTTTTCCCATGGTACCCAACTTGTTATGTGTGTGATCATAATACCCTTAAGATTTACATTTTCTGCCAAAATGCCTAACTTTTTATCGTCTCCTTTATGACGTCGCTATCAATACCCTTTTACCAACCTAAATAACGCACATACATTAGCCTATCCACCACCATGAACTAAGCTCATATGACACTTTTCCAACTCAACCTTAATAGGATACTATTTTGAGTTTCTGACCCACCACTCATACCCACGGCCACATACACATAATATATTTACTTACCAAACTAGTTTTCACTTGAGATATAGTATGAGATTTTGACGTAAATATACTTACATCGGAAAATACGGACACAGTCGTACAACTTCATCTATTCTAGCCAATCATAGGAGTTAGAAAAATTTATGACCAGTTTAGATACCACCAACCAAACCAATTTCCAACCGCAGAGTGTTGCTATTGCTAATTGTTGCTTAAGCCAAAGTAATTGAAATAAAAATTTATGTACGCGAGTGTTGCGCGAGACTCTTTGAAATAATAATAGCACTCGTGTTGTCTCATAAAATAGGTATACACCCAACATCCACACCATAATCAGATGATTGTTGCTTAAGCCAAAGTAATTGAGAACATACCAAGGCTGCAACAATGTATTCAGATTCTGCAGTAGATAAGGCAACTGAATACCCAAGCCCATCCTGTACTAAAAGTACCTATCGTATATTTGTATTTATAAACTTACTGCTGGAAAACAAGCCTTAATGGTTAAACATATGACAAGTGTTTTGGGTGGTTTCCGAGGAATAATTCGTTCTTTCAAAGGCTTGTTTGCCTATTCGACATGACCTGGCCTAAGAATTGGCTGCTGACGAATCAAAAGAAAGCTAGCTGCACGGGTACACTTAAGCACCAGCTACCACACTGTAGACATCTTTCGACGAACTTCTCTGGCATTGACGGTTAGTGCTCCGTGGGAACTTTTTTATTTGTAGACGATGCGCGTGGTCAAAAACCTGTAAGGGAGCTCTACCATAATGAAAAGGTCTGGTCAGATGGCATTGCTGCGGTGCTTAGAGCATGGCCCTTATGAAAGGGGATAAGCTGGGCTCATTCCCTGGTCTCGTAATCGACCGTAGGAACGTTTCTTTTGTATGCTGCGCTAGCGCTGACCACACCGAGGGACAGGCCCTGAAGCGAAGGACGGGAACGAGCGGAATCAATGTGCTCCAATTTCTGGCCTTGCACCGACCATCCAGTTCCACAAATGAAATGAAATCAGTCAGTAGGTAGCCGCCCCAGTCTAATGAATCTCAGGGGATTGGTGCGTCAACAGATTCAGCTGATATGGCCCAATCCCACTTTATCGTCTAAGCTATTTCAAACCTTGCTTGGGGGAGGATCAGAAAACCAGGTTGGTTCCATCAGCTCTGTCCGAGGATGAAACTGCACCATCCACTGATCCTTTCTCAGAAAATTCCTCGCGCATAAAAAAACTAAGATATTTGTAGTACTCCCCTCTATAAAAAAAAAGGGGCGAGCGGACAAAGAAGGCAATTAGTCTACTTTTTATGCCTTAAGAATTCAACTCATTTCATAAACTTTGTGTCATCCCTCTTCGCAAGCAGACAAGAAGCAAAGAAAAGTGGTGAAGAAGCGCGAGGAGCCAACCCTAGTACGAGAGGACTGGGTTGGGCCAACCTATGGTGTACCGGTTCCACCAAACAAAAAAAAATGATGCAGGAATAGGAGCGGATGAAGCTGTTGATGGTGAGTCCCATTAATTATATACCTGTAATCTTACTCTTTATCTAACTAATCTTGGACCACCTACCTTGCCTTGGTATCGGGCCTTCCTTTTTCTTCTCCCAGTGCAATAAGTAAGAAAGACATCTAGAAAGAAGATATTCTCTAGCCTAGAGGAAAGAGAACTGCCAGTATTCTCTTCAATAAAATCTCTCTATATGAAGTAGGGCAGGCCCGTAATGCTTTAAATATTTTTATCTTTTTTTCGTAGAACAGTTGAAGCCAAGATCAGGACGATGGGTGGGGAATAGGGGCTACATCCATGGCAGCCTAAACTCAATGTCGTCAGTCGGTTGTCTGTCGAATTTTCTTCCCATGCTCGAGATACCCTTCTGGGTAGCAGTCTCCAAAGAAAAAGAGATTTTGTTTCTTAGACCCCCAAGAGATTATACATGGTCCAACAAACGTAGCTATGCCAGATGTACTTTTTCTGTCAAGTGCACAACCTGCATTATCTGCATCTAAATACCCTATGAGATCGAAATTACAATCGAGAGGGTACCATAGATATAATTTAGACGTACCAATTAAAAACCTCAAAATTCTTTTAACTGCAATCCTATGTGATTCTTTAGGGCACGATTGAAATCGAGCACAAACACACACACACTAAACATAATATATGGTCTACTTGCAGTTAAATAGAGAAGTGAGCTAATCATACCTCGATAAGTCGTCTCATCGACATACTTACCATCTTCATCTTTCGTTAATTTCTTATCCGTGACCCTAGGAGTGGCCATAGGATGAGAAATCTCCATTCCAAACTTCCTCATTAGCTCTTTGATGTATTTTTGTTGGTGTTTCATTATACCTTCCTTTGTTTGTTGGATTTGTAGTCCAAGGAAGACCTTCAGTTCTCCCATCATGCTCATCTCAAATTCTAAGATAATCAATTCTGAAAAATAATCACTAAGTTTATTATTATTTGAACCAAAAATAATATCATTAACGTAAATTTGTACAACTAATAAATCTGAGCCCTTGGATTTTAGGAACAAGGTTTTATCGACAAATCCTCTTTTAAAATCGCTTTGAAGTAAGAATTTTGATAATCTATCGTACCACGCCCTTGGTGCTTGTTTCAAACCATACAAAGCTTTATCTAGTTTAAAAACATGGTTTTGAAACTTGCTATCCAAAAATCCGGGGGGTTGCTCAACAAAGACTTCTTCTTCTTCCAAATATCCGTTAAGAAACGCGGTCCTAACGTCCTTGAACACCCAATCTTGCTTTGTTTCGCACAATAACTCTCGTGTCATCTAGCTTGTTTCTGAACACCCATCTTGTACCAATGACTGATTGTTCCTTTGGTTTAGGAACCAAGTGCCAAACTTTGTTCCTTTCAAAATGTTGTAATTCTTCTTGCATAGCAACGATCCAGTCTGGTTCGGTGAGGGCTTCCTTGATATTCTTAGGTTCAATGGTAGAGAGGAAAGAGTAGAGGGAGCAAAAGTTATTCAGAGATCTTCGTGTTTGAACACCCTTTCTTAAATTTCCAATGATCGAATCTATCTATACGATGTGAATCTTTATATTTCCATTTGGTAGAAGTCTCATGCACTTCTTCATTAGAGTTTGAGGTAGAACCTTCAAATGTTTCGGAATCAAGGGTTGTTCCCCCTGAATTCAATCTCAAGGTTGTAGGTGAATCAGGTATAACTCTGGATTCACTAATCTGATTTGAATTCAAGGTTATAGCTTCATCAGCTATAACTTTGGTACTTAATTCCTTATTTTGAGAGCAAGTTATATTATCATCAACTATAATTTCAGCTCTCTTTCCGTTATTATTTGAAGAAGTCTCAAACTCATCATTTGTGCCTTCGATCTCCTTTTCTTCTTCATCCAACTCTGGAGGATCATCTTAGACAATTGAAAATCAGGTTCATTTTCATCTTCCTCATCATGCTGTATTGGCTTATCAAATAGATCATTCTCATCGAATAAAACATGAGCACTTTCTTCGATGCATAATGTTCTTTTATTAAAGACTTAATAAGCCTTACTGTGATCAGAATAACCAATAAAAATAGCCTCATCATTCCTAGGATCAAATTTGCTTCACCTATTTTTGCTATTGTTATGAACAAAGCATTTACTCCCAAAGCATCGCAAGTGGGATATATTAGATTTTCGACCTCCGAGGAGTTCATAAAGAGTTTTCTTTAAAATAGGTCTAATCATAGGACGATTATGAATGTAGCAAGAAATGATAATGGCCTCAGCCCAAAAGTTACGAGGAAGACCACTACACAAAAGCATTGTTCGAGTCATATCCTCTAAGGTTCTATTCATAGGTTCAACTACACCGTTTTGTTGTGGGGTTCGTGGTGCAGAGAAGTTATGCCCTACACCATTTTCCCTACAATATTCTATGAAAGCATGATTGTCAAATTTGGTGCCATGATCCGTATGAATAGAAACAAGATTGGACTTATATTTGTTTTGGACGAGTTTCATAAGACAAACAAACTCATCAAAAGTCTCATCTTTTGAGTGTAAGAGTATAGGCCAAACATACCTTGAGTAATCATCAACAAGAACAAAGACATAACTGGATCCTCCTCTACTTCTTACCTTCATTGGACCACAAAGATCCATATGCACAAGTTCTAAGGCCTGATTCGTGCTTACTACTCTTTTAGGTTTGAATGATGACCTCACATGCTTACATGTGGCACACGTGTCACGCATTTTTTCTTGGTCAAATTTGATTTTGGGTAAACCTTCAACCAAGTCCCATCATTTAAGCTTATTTAAAATAGGAGAGCTTATGTGACAAAATATTTTGTGCCTTAAGCACGGATCTATAGATACCTCGAATCTGCACCTTCCGCCAACTACCCAGTGATGATTGGGCCGCATGTTTGGTACAGCAAAACGATGTATGACAATTCGTAAGTTTATCGTCAAGTGATAGCTCAAACACTTGTGTCTACCCCTTGGTCGTCATCTACATGCCGATACAGTCGTTTTGACAGTTATTAGAGTTTATATGAAGTCCGGGTCAAAAACCGCTTCATTTTCTATAAACCGTCTTAAAACTCCGAGTCGGAACACGCGAAAATATTCTAAATATTTTATTATTTCAAATTCTATCTTTTTTTTATAAAATATATCTCATACCTTTTAAAAAGGAAGTATAGATCTACCACAATTCTTCTTCCGCGGTAGGAAACCTCTTCGAAGAGGTGCATCATCTGGTGCGCCTCTTCCCCAGCTACTTTCTCTGTTTTCAGAATAATTTCTAGATTTCTTTCCGTGTTCGAGTTATTCCAAAACTCTTCGAATATCTCCCTATATAAGGAGAGGTTCGTGCACACTTTCAAAGCACGCGAGTGTTCCGCCCCTTCTTTCTCTCTCTCTGCATTCTAGACCTTGCTCTAAGCGTTTTGACAACTACGTGCTTGATCAATCGACCACGTAAGCTCAGATCCTTCTGGGTACCTATCACGTTATTTCATTAACCTACCAATTTGACCAACAACAATAATTAATCTTAATTAATCAATCGATCCTGTTACGAGGGCACTTTCTTTACATTCGAGTCGAGCTGTCGCAAAAACGTTAACTTTAGTTTATATCTCGTTTCGTCAACATGTAAGTCTGAGGGTTTTTAATCCCGTCTTTTTATTGTATTGTATTTCAGCTAATGTAAGATTCATGTCGGATTTATGTCAAAATCGTTTTCAAACCTTTTCTTTAGTGTTTCATTATTTCTTTTATTCTTATTACATACTCCCTCCGATCCACACCAATGGTAACATGGTGGAAAATTGAGTATTTAAGAAAAGGTGAAAAAAAGGAGGGGTAAAAAGGGAAAAAGTAGGTGCGCCATGTAATTGTGGGTTTAATTGTGGGGTTGATAGGTGGGCCATGTAATGACATTTTGTGTAAATATCAAATGGGAATGAGGATAATTTAGTAATGTTGTGGGACAAATAAGGTATATTACCATTGGTGTGGATCGTCCGTTTATGTAAAGTGTTACCATTGGTCTAGATCGGAGGGTGTATTATTTGTTTATTTTGTCTTGACTTAGATCCCTAATAGTCAATATTAGTGGGTTTTTGTCATATATCATGTTTTGTCTTTATAGGTTAGATTTGTTCATATCAAATCTCTAAATTCGTCTTTGATATAATTAGTGTAATTAATATGACTTAAATCACTTCAATTCGACTTGTAGATCATTAATAAACCGTAAATCACCAACTAACACTAACTAGTTGCGATTCTGGCTTCATAACCATAATCCATCTAAGGAACATACGCAAGGTCTGATGTGCCTCTTCCAGAGGACGCATGACCTGTTGCGCCAGTTCCGGGCTGGTTTCTGTCTCTGAGCTTCCTGTTTCGCTTTGGCGTAGTTTAATTAGGTAATAAATCGGCTATTATTCGTATTATCGCCGCTAATTTGTTTTGTCTTAGTTTTATTAATTCTTTTCTTTATTTCAATTAATCTTTTAAACATATTTTCGACATAGATCATGAAATCCGTTGTAACCTTTGTTCTTTACTTTGTAATCATTGTATGATTTAATTAATTGTGCTCTCACATGCAATTGAATCTTAAATCCTACTTCGACTTAATTGAATGCTAAACTACATGTTCAACCGACATATTCTTAACTCACATGCTAGGATTAAAATGTGGATGTTGCATAGCATGCATGTAATTGACAACACATCGATAACAGAAGAGTTTCCCTAATCATTAGTAGAGGCCGCTATCGAGGCGGGCGGGATTAGATGTTCGATCAAAAGAACTTCCTAGTACATACCCTCACCCCTTACTCCAGATCTCTGTGAACATCCGTGTTCATTGGTATCCACGAGAGCCATTCTAGACATATAATGTTAAGGGTAACGAATTCTTAGTGTTCATGTTATTCCTTTGTGTCTTGACATGACTTGCAGTATTCGCACGGCTCCAACTTCCCACAAAAGTTGGTGGCGACTCCACAAATATGTGATTTCACGCTTGTCCATCATTTCTCCATCTGTGGTTCCCCGCGCACCACAGTTTGGAAAGGATCGCGAATCCGTGTATCACAGTTTGACGACTCCGATGGTGATTGCACTTACGTGTTACCTAGGGTGAAACTTGAAGGAGGTTAGGGAATAGTATGTATGAGACAGTTGCCGGTTCTCATTACTCGACCTTCCTAGGTCATTTTATTCGACCTTCCTAGGCCTAACTCAACCCTTTCGACCAATCGTCCTATCTGAATGGTCCAAATTCTTATCTGGGCCTATGGATGGATAGCGATTGAAGTCAACCATACCGCGGTGTGTACTCATGTTAACACCAAGGGCTTTCACAACTCGGGCGAATGGACTAGGAACCGGCCTTACTCATGTTTGGCGCGGACCTCTCCAGGGACCTTGGGTTTAATTTCTTGGTATGACAACCCACCCTTTAAGCCAAACCATTTTTAAATGCACTCAACATACCGTTATTCTGCCTGTTTAAATGTGTATAACCCTTACATGATCGCCATTTTTTGTAAATAAACCATAACAAAATTTTCAAAATCAAAATTCTTTTTAAAACTGTAAAACATTTTCAAAGGTGGCCTAAAGTAGCGCGAAATGAGTCGAAACTCTGTCCAAGTGTCTAGTCAAAATCATTTCTCCGCTTCGAGTCAACACTCCAACAACCACACTACGGTTGTCTAGGGCAAGCATTTTAAAACTAGTCATTTTCCATACTCACTAAGCACAGTGGCACACTCCCACTTCATAAGTCGAGTCTTTCTCCACTTCGAGTCATCACTCATTTCCAAATTTAGTCATTTTCAAAATTCACTTAGACACAGTGGCACACTCCCACTTCACAGGTCGAGTCTTTTCAAGTAAGTGTGCTTGATGGGTCGATCGTGTTTTGATTCGTCGTCGGTCTCTTGCTCAGTTTACAAGATGTCAGGAGCTAGTCAAGCAAATATTCATGCACCAAACCAGAATGATCAAATCCTAGCTGCGCTCATCCATCTCCAGACAAGTGAAGACTAAACTTATGCTCGCCTCAATGCCATGGAGGACCGAATTGTCACCATGGAAACTAGACTTCCTCCTTTATACATTCCCCACAGTGTGCATGGTGCCTTTCCACCTTTTGTAGGACAACCAGAAGTCAGTCCCAAGCATGTTCCTACCAAAGCTGAAAAGCGACTCCAATACTTGGAGGAACAACTAATGTATCTCAAGGGAGATGACATCTATAGGGAGAACAGTCGCACATATGAAGCGGTAAATGCCTAGCTGCCAACCAATTTCAACATGACTGACATCTCAAAATTCAAAGGGCATGAGAACCTTTTGAACCACATCCGTGCTTTCAAGGGTTATATGTCTATCAAAGGCATCACAAGAAGATTACGACTTGGGATGATGCTGCAATTGAATTCACCAAGCAATACGCAGACAATGCTAAAATTTAAGTTAACATGCGTACTCTAGAAGTCCTAACTCAAAATGAGAAGGAAGGTTTCACCGACTTTCTAAGTAGGTGAAGGAAGACTAGTACCCAATTAGTCAAACGTCCAGATGAGGCCACTCTTATGGAAACGTTTGTGGACAATCTAAGTCACATCAATGCAAACCACCTAAGATACAAAATATAAAGTCTTTTAAAGACTTAACTGTGCTAAGGACCAGAATCGAAGACGACATCCGAAAGGGACTCTTGTCTAAAACGGTAGGTCGCGGGTATCAAGGCTAAACGAGTCGTTCTTACGGCTCCACTAACAAAACCGATTAGGTCAACCTTGTTGAACACTACCCAAAAAGAACAGCCCTCAAAGGAAGTTCACCAACATTGGCGACACATATTCCAGTGCCTTAAGAAGATTGACTTAATAAGGCAAGCTCCAGCCTCTAGGACCTACATCTGATCCAGAAAAGAAGAGTAAGTTCTAGGATGAGAATGCTGAGTATCATAGGGGCAAAGGGCACGACACAGAGAAATGTTTCAAATTGAAACATGTCCTTCAAGATATGATTGAGGATGGTCGTCTACCCATACCCCTAGGAGGGAAACCTCACAACACTAAGAATCCTCTTGGAATTCTAATGATCACGGATGAAGAATCCACCTTGGATTGCTCGCACCTTATATCCCCATTTGAAGTTGAAATTAACATGCTCGAAAATGAGGAAAGGTATTCCACCATTTATCCTACCATCGACGACTTCATCGCATGGGTTAGAAATGTGAGTAGACAGGCCTCAGAGCTCGAAACCATCATGGCATCCCTACGCATTCCGGACACCACACCCCAGGAAAGCGCACCACAAGCTCTAGTCCTACCCCAACAATCCACAACGAAAGAAGTGATCACAACATGTGACAACCTGGTTGAACGAGTCATCACTTTAGAAGCTGAAATCATCAGTTTAAAAGACTTCAATACCATTAACGGAATATGGGCCGATGACGATGAAGATAAATACCTCACAAAGCATCCTCAAACTCAAAATAAAGAAGATCAAGATATAGGCTATGTCACTCGATCAGGACGCCCCTATCATAATGTCGCTCAGAACGGTCTTACTACTAATGGTCCAATTACTAATACCACTGTCATCACCCCAAATGATGGCGAGGGCACATCTACTGACCATCTACTAAAGCAACTACAAAAGACAAAGGCTGATCTTTCAGTCTGGCAATTAGTTGCAAGTTCATTTCCCCATCACCAAGCTCTACTCCAAGCATTGGCAAAGCTAAATGTAGCACATGACTACACCCGACGATGTAGTCAATTTGGTCTTCCAAGATTTAGTCAATCTCGGTAACCCAGTTACTTTCTCAGATGAAGGCTTACCTTCTTTCGAGGCTAGTCACAACCTCGCTATGTACATCACAATCATGTGTCTAAAGAAGAATATACCCATGACTTTGGTAGATGATGGCTCCGCAGTCAATGTCATACCACTGAAGACATCATGTAAATTGGGCCTGAAAGAAACGGATTGGACTCCTACCAACCAAGGTGTTCGAGCATACGACGGGACACGACGGAAGGTAGTACGACTAGTCAAACTCACCATAGCCACTCGGCCAATCGAGCGAAAGGTTAACTTCCAGATTGTAGACATTAAATCATCCTTTAACATACTTCTGGGAAGGCCATGGATTCATGCTTCTAAAGCAGTCTTATCCACCCTACACCTGAAGATAAAAATTCCCCTAGATGGCAAGGTAGTGATGATCACTTCGTCACCTATCAAGGTTGTGATAGAGAAAATGTCCAGCAATTAAGTAGCTACGGACCCAATATATGAGCTTGGAGGATTTCAGAGTGTGAATCTTGTAGAGAGTGAGTTGGCACCTCTATATTTCGACCCATACTCTAACGTAGTGGTCAACCACATACTTAAATCCCAGGGATACTTCCAGGCATGCCATTAAACCCAACCAGGAAAAGTACCTTTGCACCATACATAGAAGGGAATTCTGGAAAAATACCATTGGGATTAGGCTACAAACCCACGAAGGAGGAAACCTTAGAAATGCTTACTCAAGTGCAAAATCGTATGAGTAAGGGAATCCAGATGCAACCTTATTTCCCTACTCTAAACGGATATTTCGTTAGGGAAGTAAGCCAAGGATACTTTCACGGGTTCCCGTGCCTTGGCTCTATAGAGGAATACAATTAGCTGGAATCAAGGTCTTCCACGATTGCTACTTTATTCCCTCAGAAACGGTTTCTACTGTCAAAAGTCGTCAAGCACCTTATTTAGACGAACAAACAGTTAGCCTTCTGTTTGGAGAAGATCGATTCGTCAGAGCTGTAGAAGATGCAATCATTACCATGATACTTCAGGACAATCATTTCAACCCTACAACATTGATCAACGACGCTGGCTCAAGCCAACCAAAAGGATGGAGAAAGTCGATCAAATGGACCAACAACCAAGGAAAACTCTTCAAAGTCACTACTAGAGAAGGAGAGATGTTTAAAGGAGAACCATACGACAACGAATACGAGTCAGAGTCAGAGTCGGAGTTCGAGTCAGAGTCTAGCGAAGTTTTTGGAGAGTCTTCTCCTGCTGTTATCCCCCATCCCTTTATTTCTCCAAGCTTAGCACCTAACATTAACAACAGTTTGGGAAATGTCCCATCAGCTATTCCTTTACCGCCTCTGACTATTGAACAGATGGCCTATTTGTTTCAGCTGTTTTCAAAATTTAATATGAATAAATCTGATTCTGCGTACTCCTTGTGTTTTTCTGAATGCAATTCTGTTTATGATGACAACGAGAATAATCCAGACCCAGACTCGATTGAATAACTTCCCCATATAATCAAAGAAATACTACAATAGGGGAAAAGGGCACCAGTCATAGAAAACAACGAACCCATCAACGTAAGGAGCGAACTAGAACCTCGAGAACCTAGAATAGGGACAACCCTGAATCCGACTGAGAGGGCCATCTTCGTAAACCTCCTACACGAGTTCAAAGAAGTTTTTGCTTGGTCTTACAAAGACATGTCATGGATCGACAGGGATATCGCAGAGCACCGAATTCCGATCAAGCCAGGTTTCATAACTGTAACGCAGAAGCTCCGTTGAATGAGGACTGAATGGGCTCTTAAGATCAAAGAAGAGGTCGACAAATAATTCACAGCCAGATTCATTAAAGTTTCCGAGTATTCTAACTGGGTGGCTAACGTAGTTCCCGTACCCAAAAAGGATGGACGAATCCGGGTTTGTGTTGATTTCAGAGACCTAAACAAAGCAAGTCCCAAAGATAACTCCCCTCTACCGCATATCGACATATTGGTAGATAACACGGCAGATCACGCATAGTTTTCGAGTTTTGTTTTAAAGATTATGAGTTTTATTATAAAGTTTTTGAGATTTTTTACTTCAACATCAAGCTACAAAAAAAATGATATTGTTCAAAAACTAAAAAAATAAAATATATATTGCTAAAAAAATGTACATATATATTCAGTCAGTATTCAGTTACATAAACATTAACTTTTTTTAGTGCGAAAGTATCTATACAACTCAAAATAAATTTAAGTAGAAAACCTTTTTTTTTTTGCGATACGAAGAAGTATATAACTATATAACTCAAAAACTTTACTATCATGCTCGAAATCATTTTTCTTAGTAGATACAGTTGTATACGGAATTTTTTTAGCGGATACAATTATACAAAAATTTCCTTAAAATACCCATTTTTTTAAGCTCAAAAATTAAAAAGTTCCAAAAGTTTATTTTCATGCTCAGTAATTTTATTTCTATGCTAAGAAAGTTTATGTCGATGATTAGAAATTTTCAATGCTAAAAAAAGTAGGCAGCTCAAAAGCTTTATTTGTTTGCTCATAAAGTAATGTCTGAGATACCACCTCTGATGTACCATCCCTTTTTTTTGATAGTTCATGCATCACATGTAATACATATGATTGTACAATTTCTGAATTTTATCATATAATTTTCGAGTTTTGTTTTACAGATTATGAATTTTATTATAAAGTTTTTGAGGTTTTTTACTTAAACATTAAGATACAAAAAAATGATATTGTTCAAAAACTAAAAAAAGAAAATATATATAACTAAAAAATGTACATATGTATTCAGTTAGTATTCAGTTTTGAAACAAAATAATTAAAAAATAGCCTATAAAATTTACTCCCTCCTATTCTACATAACCTTCCCTATTTCCTTTTTCATCTATTCACAATACTTTCCTTCTTTCCGTATTTAGTAAACTTTTATACTTATTTTAATTATCTAACCCCACAACAATACCCCACAATACTCATACTTTATCTTATTATAATCACTATACTCCACAACAATACTTATTTTAATCAGCTCACCCCACAATAATACCCCACAATACCTTCCCTCTATCCAATCACCTCACCTCACCACATTAATTTACCTTATTTAATTAATCATCCTTAATTTTTGTGTCATTCATGAAGGGGGAACGTTATCGGGAATAGGAGGGAGTATATGCTAAAAACAATTACATGTAAACTCAATTATTAAAAGTCTAAAAGGGTTTGATATAATACATCAGATGGGAGTAATCCCATTTTCCGACCAAGTATAGTTATTGACTCTACATAACTATTTCTAACTTTCTAACATGATAATGAATATAAATATCTCTTGAAATTTGTCCAAATTACTCCTCAAATGAGTTTAGTGCGAGTTACAAAAGAATGATAGTTGAGATACGGTTACATGAAAATTAATATTATGATACATACTTAAATTAATAATTATCAATTAAATATAAATCAATAAGCCAATGTGTCAATCAAAACATTTGAAGCCTCAATCCCAATTTAAATATGATTACTTTATGCAGCTTGATATAAACAAAATTAATACATTTAAACATTAATTAGTTTAACTTCTCGTGAAAATTATGGGATTTTTCTAACTTTTCATTAAAAAATGTTTGCTCACTTACATCTTATCTACTATTTTCTGTAATGGGTTGATATTCACTTGGTTGTTTAGTATTTTATTTATTGTAACCTATTATCCTGTTATTCTCATTTGACAAATGCAACTGAATGATATCATTTTTTGATCGACATCAAAATGATATTTTTCTTTGTCCAACATTATAAAAATGATGATATTTTTAAAGATATAATAAGTAATGTTAACCATAGTTAAATACTTATATTTTTAAGTATGAAAATGATAATATTTAAGAATTAAAATATTTTGACTCATTTTTCTTAACAATTGTAACGTTTAGTCAAATAAGTAACAATTGGTCGGAGATAAGCATAATGATGAGGTTTTAAAAGTCGTCACAACTTATCAAACAATTTAACTCTAAATGGTAGTATCAAAAGTGTCAAACGACAAGGATGGTGAGATTTCACTTAGAGGGGTTTTAGTCTAGTTTAGTCTAAACAAAGAAGTTGAGATGATTAATTAAACTAACAACAAACAAGTGAAAACTAAACAAATATTAGAAAATGAGGGTTTATCAAGATGAAAGGAAATTTAGGGTGTTTGGGTTCACTTAGGTAGGGAGAGGGAGATGCAAGAGTCACATAAGGGTAAGAATAATCACACAATGCAATGTGCAAATCAACCCAAATCTTTCGATTAAAGGTTCTACTCAAGCTTAGTTCAAAGAGCTTTCACAATCATTAAAACAAGCTCATCATGAACACAATAAACAAACACTACCCTTTAACTTTCGGTTCAAGAGTAGCATAAAAGATAATGAAAATATTCAAACTTTCATTCAAACAATTCATCAAACACTTATCATGCATGAACAAGAACATAAGTTGATTACTCAAATCCCAACATGAACAATCTATTATCACCCCCTCTAATCTACATAAGACCCCCCTAAACCCTAGAAGGAGTCCACTCACTCATGTTAGCAAGAATAAAGTCAAACATTTTGATGAACAAAACAAACAAGAAAGAAAACATAGTATTCAAACTAGTGTTCAACTAATTAAGATAACTAAGAAAGTGAAATAAGATAATGACAAGATTAAGAAAATAAACATGTACTAATAAGTAAATAAGAAAGAAATTGATACCAACAATGAAGGAAAGATGATAACTTGGATTGAAATAAAGAAGAAGTTTTTCAATATCTTGATTACAACCCAAAATAAGCTAGATCCATAAACTATTTAGTGTAAACTAAAACGAAATTAAGGAAAGATTAAGACTTGATTAGGAAAGATTAAAAAATTTTGATGGGATTATCGCGTACCCAAATTAAAGATTAATTACCCTAATCTAGGCTTACAATAAATTAATGTAGTTAGGGAACCAAGGGGTCGATCTCGGGGAGACGGGAGATATATTGCAAATAGTTATGAGTTGATTTTTATCTACAACAGTCAAGTTGGGAGTTTATGTCACTTTTGAATTACAAATAAAAATAACTATGGTAGTGAAGTAATTAAACTAAAAAATGAAAGTAAAATTGAAGTACTAGCGAAAGTAAAGAAAAGGTCTAGGGAATAAGATTCACATAAAATCTAAATTCACTTAGTATTGTTGATTATAATTTTAACAAAGTTCAAATTATCCAAGTCTTTTGGTGGTACATTCCCTTTGGATTATCACCGACTATATGACGAATCCTAGCGTTCTTTCGATTCTTACTAGGTTGCTAAACCAATATTGCTAGTCCTACTATCTACCCCGACTCTCGTTCTTAGGATAAGTGACGACGCATACAAACAATTAATTATGGCCACTAATCAAAGTTTGTCATAAGGCATAGGCAAGGAAGTAGAAACAATTTTGAACAAAGTTTAAATAAGAATAACAACACTAATGAATAATAAACTTTTATGCTAAACCATCTCTAGGATAAATTTACTTATAAAATATTAACAAGAGTATTAAACTACAACTATTAGATTTATAAAAACTAACATGATTAATTATATGAAAGATGGATTATAGTGTTAATGATTTTAATCATGCTATGATAAAATGGTAATGGTGAAAAGCTACAGGTTAGGTGATGATTATAACTTTTTTTAATCCTAACTATAGTGACGGAAAGTTTATAACAACATTAATCAAAAGAATGGAAACTGAATTACATATAAAAAAAACAAAAACAAAAACAACATAAACTAAAGAGTAAGATTAGAAATTACCAAATGAGTCTTGGCAAACTAAGTAGATGAGAAAACAAAAGTAGAATACTAGAACATGACTAATGTATTACTAAACTAGAAGCTAAGAACAAAATATAAAAACTAAGTGATGAACGGTTTGTCGCGTACCGCTCAAGCAAAAACAATTTATAAAACCCAACTAATGCGATAGCGGAAGTCGGGGTCGAACCACAAGGATGGAGGGGTCAACCACAAGTTTGAATGAATCCTATTCTAGCCTAATAAGAGATTGATTGGAAGATTAACTAAAAACTAGTAAAAGAAAGTAATCGCTAAATAACAAGGTAAAGACAATTAAGGGAAAACTAAGGTGAAGGGTTCACCTTAGGGGGATTAATGGGCTAGTCTAGCAATTAGCAAATGGGTAACAAATTCGAGTAGAATTAATTGCTAATGTCTCAACAATTAATAATCATCAACAAAGTCATCGCATTTGTCTCAAATCACCCATATAAACACTAGTCTAATCATTTCTACCACCGTCGCTTAAGAAATAATCAAACCATACTTGATAAAATGGGCAACTTTCGTTTACACATTTCATCAAACACTTAGTGTGCATATGAGTAATACCCAAATAATTACCACAAATCTACTAATTACCCAACTAATTATCCCACATAATCCTCCCTTAGGCTCCCCCTAAACCCTAGAAGGGAACTACTCACTCATTCTAAGGGAAATCAAACAACTAAAGGCAAGGAGTAGTGAAATGAACATAGTGCTATGGAGGTGAATAATTATAACAATCAAATGATAAACAATAAACTAGAGATGAAATTAAATTGCATAAATAACAAAAAGATGAGAAATTTATACCAACAAGCTTGTATTAGTGAATAGGGAGAATGTCTTCACCCCAAAATCCTCAATACAAACCCAAAACTGAAATAATTCTACTAGGAAAGACTAGATCTACCAACTTGAAATGAGAAATTAAGTTTAATTAGGGAACGATTAAGAGAGTAATTAGTGCTTAATAGAGGTTACAAATTATCTAGGGTTTTGTGCTAAGAGATAATAAAAGTTGCCTACAAAATATTAGGGGAAGGGTATATATAGGTATCTCGAAATTAAGAAAGAAATTAGAAGAAGAGTCGAAAATGCGGAGCTGTGTTCCCGGGCTGTCGACCGGCCGCCGGCCCTATGACCGGCCTGGAGCACATCAGTAGCTTCAATTTCTTCGTCTTCAAATCCTTCTAAGTATGAAAATGTGGGTCCTGGCCGGTCCACCGGCCGCCGGCCTCCTACCGGCCTGGAGCACGACTCACTACCAAGGTAGTTACTGATGTAGTGCAGGCCGGGTGACCGACCGGCCGCCGGGTCACCGGCCGGCACTACCTGGGCATTTCTTCTCTTTCTCTTCTTCTTTCATTTTTTGAGTGTGTAGGCTGTGCCGGGTGGCCGGCCGCCGGTCAGAGGACCGGCCTGCGCTACCTGAAGGCTCCTTTCCTCATTCTTCTTCTCATCTTCGAATCCCGACTCATGCAAGACCTTTATGCTCCGATTTCTTCATTTCCGCCTTAATTCCTACAAATTAAGATCGATATTCATAGCACGGAAAATCGGGAAGCAAAATGCAATCAAGGGCACGCAAATCCGTGTAAACGAACCAAAATGGGGACGAAAATGAGGGAAACATGTGACTAATTAAATGCTTATCAAAATTCCCACACTTAAGACTTACTCGTCCTCGAGTAAGTAAACAAAATTCGAGACCCATAAGTACCCTTATTCAACACTACACTAATACTAAGGCTACAACCTAAACTACTAATAATATCCGACGGTAGGCAATTAACGGGCCTCCTCCGTCCCTTCAACTCACAACGAGATACTCATGAGGTAGAGTACCTCCTTGCAAGGCAAGTAGGGGCTTGCTCAAAATCGCGACGCATCCAAATGAAAAACACGTAAGAACACGACAAAGATGCATCTAACAAAAGAAAAATCACATGCCTCATCCATGTGACGGAAATATCTAAAAGGAAAACCGTCTAAATAATGCATGATCCTTATAAGCCACTAATATCATAAAGCATGGAAAAATATTCGCCTCCTAGCGGTGCAAGTCTAATGATAATTTTGAACCCCGTCTACTATTTGCTTGGTCAAAAGCGATAAAATGGAAGATGGAAATGAAATCCTCGTGACGTTATTAAGCACAATAGCATATGGAATTCACGTTTCTCAAATAAATGAGACACAAGGATCGTCTCGTCTCACTATGCAACTTCAAAGGCAAATGATTCAAGAAGGATAAAAGGAAAATGAGATTTAAGTCTAAGTGCTTGCAAAACTTTCATTTCAACACTTTGCTTTCTTTTTCTTTTTCTTTCTTTTTGATTTGCATTTTGGTTTGCAATTTTTGGCATGAAAGCACACGGTTTCCGTCAAGGACATGCGGTCGGAACCAACAATAGGGGTATCCCCACCGTAGTGGCATCGAAAGGGACCCTAGATATGGGTCCACTAGAATCCCTAGAAGTTCCGTTTTGCACTTCCTCGACGAAAACAAGAAAAGAATGATAATAGACTCAATATTTTTAACTTGTTTGCTTTGTTTCCTTTGTTGAGCAAAAGTGGAAGAACAATGAATCAAGGTTGGTTGCATAGCGAGAACGGTCACCTAAGAATTCTTTCTACCATCGGAATATTCACATCAATTGAGGTTGTCGAGGTGGAATAAGCGCAAACTCGTGACTCGGCATTAGTAGACGGGTCAAAACTCACTAGAAATGCACAACCCAGGGCGTCTAAAATTCCACGATTAAGATGAACACTTTATGAATAAAAAAGTAGCAAAAAGGGACTATGCACATTCAACAAGTTTTCCAAAAAGACAATTATTAAAACATTTTTCTAAATGCAACTATATGCCATGATGCAATCTAGCATATATACAACCTAAATGCACATGCTCTAACCGACTATATGACACATAAGCTAATGCTATCTCCTAACAGCACACAAGTGGCACACACGCCAATCAACAAAATTCACACCATCGTCATCAACACATCCCGTCCTCAAGTAAGAAGGAAAGGAGATAAGGGAGAAGAGAAATAGGAAAGATCTCACCAAAGCGTCTTCATTTTCCCTTTTTCGTGCCTCTTATGATGTGGGGCGCACCTATGGATGGAGATAAAAAGAAACACACGGCAATATATACAAAATAAACTATATACAAACTAATCTAAACATATATTTTTTTGGAAAATTTTCAAATTTTTCGATTTTTAGGCATTTTTCAACTTTTTTCAAAAATCAACGATATATACAAAAGAAATAAAATCCTCCCCACACTTAAGTTTTACTCGTAAGAAGGGTATTGGCCAAGAGTCAAGTCATAATACATCTTATCCACCCTCTGTGACAAAAGAGCTCTCTCCCTAGCCTCCTCCTCTCGCCACTTAGCTGCCGTCTCTCTATCCGTAGCCGCCGCTTCGGAGGCCAAATTCATATCGGCCATGAACTCAATTAAGGAAGGATCCAAAGGTGGGTAACTAGGAGTGGTGGAAGTGGATGCCTCGGGTTGGGATGAATTAGGCCAAGGACGCCATTGTTGTTGATGGAAAAAGGAGGGGTTCACATAAGGCAAGGTGGTGGGAGTGGGGCCTTGCTGCTCTCTCCTATATGTAGTGACGGGGGCAGTGGGATCTCGCCGAAAAGCGGTGATTGGAGCTAGTTGATCTTCCGGGTTATCCTCAGGTGGTGGTGGAGGGTTCTCCTCCTCTAGGGGAAGGAGATAGTGCGCACTATCAGGAACCACTTTCATTGCCGCACTATTCGGGAGGGGAATAGAATTGACCCCTCGAATCCTCCAATACATCTTCCCATCCTCAACTCTCTTCACTACCCACTCAAGCTTCGTTGTAATGTAATCCTCCGTCAACAAGGAACATCCCCCCAAACACCTCAAATTTCGCTCATCTAGAGCATTCTTGCAAAGGGCATGGGCAATCTTGGTAACAATTCCCCCAACATGGATGCCGGTAGGGCTAAATGGATCATTGGAAATTTTCTGAAAGTGGAGAGCGACATGGTGACCAATGTTGACTCCAAATTTATTCGGCTTTTGGAACAAGTAAGCCGCCAAAATCGAGAGCTCATCGGCCCGAAAATTATGACACTCCTCCTGCCCAAACAAAGACCAACCCATAAAGCGATGCCAAATCCGAATAGGGGCATTGTGGCAAGCATTTGCCGGTTTCTTGGCCCCCTTCTCAACCTCCATCCCCGAAATAGCAGTCCACACATCATTCAAATTAAAGGTTTCGGGGACTTTATAAGACTTATGAAATTTAACCCCCAAAACCTTGCAAAATTTTTCAAGGGGAAGGCTAAAAGCAATATTCAAGAGGCGAAAAGAAACCATTTTAACCATGCCCGTGTTCCGATCTTTCTCATGACTAAAGGAACTTAAAAACTCCCATGTAAGACGGGGGTAAGTACGGAAGTGTTGACCGTAGAGTTCCCCCATACCCAAACCTTTAAAAAGCTCAAGGGTGACCGTATCGAGGCCAAAATTTCGCATAGTATTCCTACAAATGAAGTGGGAATGGGGAAGGTTTCAGCGTTTTAGACATTGAAACTTACCTCTCGCAATCTCGCTAACGAAGACAATATCGGGAAAGTCGTCATCCGGACCCATTCCCGCCGTTACTTGCTGGAGCCTAGCCTCCAACTCCGCCTCAAGCTGAACCCTTGTTCTTTTCCTTGGTGGTTGAGCCATGGTGATTTTTCGTAATAGTCAATTGAAAGAGGGAAAAAATTAGGGAAAAATTGGGGTTTTTGAGTTGTGGGATGAATTTATGTGATGTAGTGGGTTAATTGATGGGTTGATTGTTGGATTGATTGAGTTTTGTGGTGTTTTTAGTGAGTTTTTGTGAAGTTTTTTGTGGGTTTTTGAAGGTAGAAAGAGAAAGAAAGAAAGAAAAATGAAGAAGAATGAGGAAAAGAAAGAATCTCACGAGTGAATTAATGGTCTCGGGTGAGTTCTGGGCCGGTCGGGGCACCGGCCGCCGGTCAACCGACCTGGAACCCAAGTCAAATTTTTCAATTTTTGGCTTTTGAATAATTATAGTGTTCAGGTGCTCCTGGCCGGTCGGCACACCGGCCGCCGGCTGCCCGGCCAGGAACACAGCACAAAAATTTCAAGTTCAAATAGCTCAGTTATACGGTGCTCTGGGCCGGTTGTCAGACCGGCCGCCGGTCCACCGGCCTAGAACACAGGCCAAAAATTTCCAAAAACTCAACTTCTATGATAACGTGTTCCAGGCCGGTGGGCAAACCGGCTGCCGGTTGACCGGCCTGGAGCACCTGCTCTTCAAATTTCAATCTTCAAAATTAACCTTCTGGAGTGCTCTGGGCCGTTCTAGGCACCGGCTGCCGGTCCACCGGCCTAGAACACTTCTCCCTAATTCCTTTCTTCTTCAATTCACAATAAAAATCCCGAAGTCACCAACAATCTCGACCCAACCAACATATCCCCAATGATACGGTTTCGATCCAAACCCGACTACAAGTGCTTCAAACCTACCTAAAACTTCTTCCAAAGACGAAATACCCGAGTACACAAAACCAAATCTTCACAACTACTCCTAAAATGCATGCTATATACAAAAAATTGGTGGTTGTTGAAGGACTCCACCAAACCTAACAAATCACAAGAACTTACAAATAGGACTCTTCCTCGGGAAGTGGATCCCCAAGGAAGAGTACTTCCACCGTTCCTTTTTCATCTCCATCGAAGTATCTCTTCACTCGATGCCCATTGACTTTGAAATTACCACCTTCTTTACTCCAAAGTTCGAAAGCCCCATGTGGTGATATGTCGATAACTTTGAAAGGACCCGACCATCTCGACCGAAGCTTCCCCGGAAACAGTTTGACCCTAGAATTATAGAGTAAGACTTGATCACCCACTTTTACATCTTTATCAACCAATTTGGCGTCATGCCATTTCTTTGTTTGCTCTTTGTAAATCTTTGAGCTCTCGTAGGCATCAAGTCTTAGTTCTTCAAGTTCACTCATTTGGGGAAAACGTAGCTCTCCGGTCATATCAATGTCAAAGTTCATTTCCTTTAAGGCCCACCATGCCTTGTGCTCCAACTCGATTGGCAAGTGACAAGTTTTGCCATAGACAAGCTTGTAGGGAGTTGTGCCGAGGGGAGTTTTGAAGGCGGTGCGAAGGGCCCATAGAACATCCGGGAGCTTTTGGGACCAATCCTTTCTACCTTTGCTAGTGGTCTTCTCCAAGATGGCTTTTATTTGACGGTTTGAGACCTCCACTTGCCCACTTGTTTGAGGGTGGTAGGCAAGAGCGGTCTTGTGAGTGACACCATGGGAAAAAAGCAAGATCTTGAAAGTGCTCTTCCTAAAGTGCGAACCCCCGTCACTAATCACCACTCTCGGGGTCCCAAATCTTGGAAAGATAGTGTTTTTGAAGAGCTTGATAACAACTTTAGCATCATTTGTTGGGGTAGCAACGGCTTCAATCCACTTGGACACATAGTCCACCGCTACCAAAATGTACTCATTCCCACAAAAGTTGGGGAATGGTCCCATAAAATCAACTCCCCAACAATCGAAAAGCTCGATTTCAAGAAGGTTTTGAAGGGGCATCTCATTTCTTTGACTTATATTCCCCGTTCTTTGGCATCGATCACAAGATTTGACAAAGTAGTGGATATCCTTGAACATAGATGGCCAAAATAAACCACCTTGTAACACCTTTGCAATGGTGCGAGATGTACCAAGGTGGACCCCATAGGCCGAGTTGTGAATTCTATCGACTATCTCCATGCCTTCTTCCCTAGGAACACATCTTCGAAACATGTCATCATCACACTTGCGAAAAAGATGTGGGTCATTCCAAAAATAGCGTTTTGAGTCATGCTTCAACTTCCTTCTAGCTCTAGCATCCAACTCCTCCGGAATAAACCCGCTCACAATCAAATTTGCCAAGTCCGCAAACCATGGTGATTTACCACCTATCATCATCAAACTATCTTCTCTCAACCACTCATTGATCGGGCCACTCTCATCCTTCAACCCATGATCTTCGGTAGTCAATATAGATAGGTGGTCGGCAACAACATTCTCCGACCCTGCCTTGTCTTTAATTTCCAAGTCAAACTCTTGAAGTAAAAGAACCCACCTCAAGAGCCTTGGCTTTGTATCTTTTTTCACTAACAATTGTCTCAAGGCGGAGTGATCCGAGTATACCACAACCTTAGCACCAACAAAGTATTGCCGGAATTTTTCCACGGCATGAACAATGGCTAGCATTTCCTTTTCCGTCGTAGAGTAGTTGACTTGGGCTTGATCTAGAGTTTTTGCTTGTGTAGTAGATTACATGGTGCCTCTTGTCCACAACTTGGCCAAGCACCGCCCCGACCGCATAATCGGAGGCGTCACACATAACTTCGAAGGGAAGGCTCCAATCCGGTGAGCGGATGATGGGAGCCGTCACAAGGGCCTCCTTCAACCTACAAAAAGCACTCAAGCAAAATTCTTCAAATACAAATGGTGTGTCTTTGAGAAGAAGAGAAGTTAAAGGCTTGGCTATTTTAGAAAAATCTTTGATGAAACGTCGGTAAAAGCACGCATGGCCTAGAAAGCTTCTCACTCCCTTCACATTTGTAGGAGGTGACAAGTTTTCTATCACTGAAACCTTAGCCATATCAACTTCTATCCCTCTCTTAGACACAATGTGGCCAAGCACAACCCCCTCCTCCACCATAAAGTGGCATTTCTCCCAATTGAGGACGAGGTTGTGCTCCTCACATCTTTGAAAAACATGAGACAAATTCAATAGCCCAAGATCAAATGAGTCTCCATGGACACTAAAGTCGTCCATGAAGACCTCCATACTCTTCTCAAGAAAATCGGCAAAAATTGCCGTCATACATCTTTGGAACGTCCCCGGAGCATTACAAAGCCCAAAGGGCATCCTCTTATAAGCATAAACTCCTATGGGACAAGTGAATGTGGTCTTCTCTTGGTCTTCCGGGTGTATGGGGATTTGGAAAAACCCGGAATAACCATCTAGAAATGAATAGTAAGAATGCCCCGCCAACCTTTCAAGCATTTGGTCAATAAAGGGGATGGGGTAGTGGTCTTTGAGGGTGGCGGCATTTAATTTGCGATAGTCAATGCACATCCGCCACCCGGTCACGGGTCTAGAAGCTAAGAGAGTCCCATCCTCTTGTTCCACCATAGTTACCCCTCCTTTCTTGGGCACTACATGGACGGGACTCACCCAAGAGATATCGGTTATTTGGTAGATTATCCCGGCCTTTAGCAACTTCATCACCTCATTTTTCACCACTTCCGCCATCTTAGGGTTCAACCTACGTAGCCCATCTACCTTAGGTTTGCTACCCTCCTCCAAGACAATCCTATGCATGCAAAGATTAGGACTTAAGCCTTTGATATCATCAATGCTATATCCAAGTGAGCCCTTATGAGTTTTCAAGATTTTCAAAAGTTCAAGTTCTTGGCCTTCACTCAAATTAGCATTAATGATAACGGGATAAGTCTCTCCCTCACCTAAAAAAGAGTACTTAAGTGAGGGAGGTAAGGGCTTTAGTTGTACCTTTGGAGGGAGAAGGCCCTCCACCTTCTTCAATAGCTCATCATCTACCTCATGGTCATCTCCCATCTCCTCATCATGGAGTGCCACTTGTAGAGCTTCTTCTTCACATTTCTCTTCTTCATGCACCCCTTCAACCACTTCTTCAATGATTTCTACCGAGCAAGCTTTGTGAAACATTGGTCCCTTCACTAGATGAGGAAGATTAAATTCACGGGTTTCGTTTCCCACCCTAAAGGTTAGCCGCCCGTCCCTCACATCAATGAGGACTCCTCCGGTAGCCAAAAAGGGCCTACCGAGGATGATGGGAGTGTGGCTATCCTCCGGGATATCTAGGACAACGAAATCCGTGGGGATCAAAAATTTGCCAACTTTAACGGGTACGTCCTCAAGCACACCCAAAGGTTGCTTAACGGACCTATCCGCTAGTTGTAGAGTCATAGAAGTGTGGGTTAAACTTTCAAGTCCAATTCTTTTAGCAATAGTTAAGGGAATGACACTTACACTTGCACCATTGTCACATAATGCCCTTGAAATCATGACTCCCCCCACAACACAAGGGATAGAGAAACTTCCGGGGTCCCCAAGCTTTTTTGGCATTTTGAAAGAGTTAGGATTAATGAGAAGAGCACTACACTCCGCCTCCATAATCATAACATCTTGGGTACCCAAAGTCCTCTTATGAGTCAAGATGTCTTTTAGAAATTTTGAGTAAGTGGGCATGTTCAATATAACATCGGTGAAAGGTAAGGTCACTTCAAGTCCCTCAAGCATTTTTCTAAATTGGGTGAACTTGAAGTTTTCCTTAGTTTTCAAAGCTCTAGAGGGGTAGGGGAAATCGGAAACAACAAGTGGAGAACTAAAAGATACCTTTGGAATGGGAGTTTTCTTGGTTACCTTAGCTCTTGCTATTGGTTGTACCTCTACTCCTTCGTCATTGGCATCCTTGATCATCTCCTCCTCATAAGGCATAATTTTGATATACCCATCTTCTCCCTCTTTGGGTTGATCATCTTCACCCTTGCCATCATCTTTTAACTCCAAGGTAGGAGTCAAAATGGGCTCTTCGGTTTCATCACCCTCCTCAACATGCTCATCATTTGGAATCTCATCATTCATCATATCCATGTAGGGGTTATCAAGCACTAGTCCACTTCTTAAAGTCACCGCACATGCATGGTGGCTTGATGAAGCATCCTTGGAGCTTTTCCCTTGAGCAAGTAGACCTCCCGGAGGCCTTTGAGGATTGTTCAAAGCTTGAGAAGCTAACCTAGCTTCCAATTCTCTCACCTCCTTTTTGTGAGCATTAGTGACATTTTGCAAAGCCAAGTTGTTTTGGATTTCCATGTTTTTGACTAGTTGCAAAACTTCACTCATTGAAGTTTCATTGTCTTGATGAGGTTGGTTTGTTAAAGGGAGGGCAAATGCATAGTCATTTCGACTACTTGAACCTTGGTTGTTGCTTCTTTGATTGTTAAAGTTTCCTTGTTGGTTGTTATTGAAATTTCCTTGTTGCCCCCTTGAACCTTGACCATTGAAATTTTACCCTTGATTGTTGTTGAAATTTGACCCTTGGCCTTGGAAAGATTGATCGGGAACCCCTTGACTTGCTTGATTGTTTTGGTTGCCTTGGTAAAAATTACCTTGGCCATTGTTGTTGAAGTTTGGGTTCCCTTGATTTTGATTCCAATTTCCTTGACCTTGATTCCAATTACCTTGGTTTTGGAAGTTACCTTGGTTATTGTAACCTTGATCATTGAATTGTTGATTTTGGAATTGGTTTGATCCTTGACCTTGTCGAGAGTTGTTGAATTGATTATTGTAGTTTCCTCTTGAAAATTGACCTCCTCCTCTAGGTTGGGAAAAACCCGGAGGGTTGGAAGGTTGAGTTTGTGTGTGTTGAGGGTTTAACACATTTTGGATTTTGTAACTCATGTTTGGGTGAAATTTCGAACTTGGATGATAGAAATTGGAATTTGGGTTGTAGGCTCCTTGACTTTGGAATGGAGGCCTTGAGGGCCGTGGGTTGTTGTTGACTCCTTGAAATGCATTCACATGTTGGTAGTCATTTCCTCCTTCATTGTTATAAGATACATTATTCCCACAAACTTCAAAGGTGTGTCCATACCCATTGCAAATTTCACAAGTAGGGGTTTGATAAGCTTCCACCATAGGAGGTGCATAAGACCCACTAGCTTCATTCACATGATGGCCTTGACTTTGATTTTGAGCCTTTTGAAGCTCGGCAAAACCCTTAGTAAAAGTTTGTGTGAGCAAATCAATCTTGGCATTGGTATCCGCATTTGAAAAGTTCTCACTTGGGTACTTAGAACTCCTCCTCAAGCTATTTCCTCTAGTACTAGTACCATAGCTAGACTCCGATTCAACCATCTTTTTAATCAATGCCGCCCCTTGTTGGTCATTCAAATGATCAAAACTTACCCCCGCGGAAGCATTCACCATAGCCTTGGTTTGAGGGAGAAGAGTTTGATAGAATGTTTGAGTGACATACCAATCCGCAATTCCATGATGAGGGCAACGGGCAAGTAAATCAATGAATCGATCCCATGCCTCTCCCAAGGATTCTCCATCCTCTTGTTGAAAGGTTGTTATCTCATTTCTTAGCATTGCCGTTTTGGAGGCGGGGTAGTACTTACTTAGAAACTCCTTAGCCAAGTCATCCCAAGTAGTGAAAGTGTTTGGAGGATGGTTATTCAACCACCTCTCCGCCCGGTCTTTAAGAGAAAATGGGAACAACATTAGACAAAGGGTTTCCTCGGGCACACCATTCCTCTTCATGATTCCTACCCTACTTTTGAACTTTCTCAAGTGGGCATGAGCATCCTCATCGGGGAGGCCTCCAAAGCTATCCCGCTCAATAGAACTCATTTGAGCCGGGTGAATCTCAAAGTTATTTGGGGCCAAGACACCGAAATTTATTGGGGATTGGGTATCATCGTGGTTGGGTCGGTTACGGTCACGTAAAGTCGTCATTTGTGGTTGATTTTGTTGTTGAGGTATTGTAGGTGGTGAATTTGGTGGTGTATTTTGTATTGTATTGTAGAAGGGATTTTCAAATATAGGTTCAATGGTGTTGTTTTGTGGGTGATCGATTGTTGGAGTGGATGTAGAAGCGATTGAAGTATTGGCTTGTTGATGGCTAACTCTTCTTGAATTCCTAACCCGAGCAAGTGTATTGGCTCGGAGAGTCCTAAACAACCTTTCGGGTTCCGGATGGCTCAAGAACAACCCTTCACCCCTAGGCATGCACTCAAAAGCAACTCAAAAACAAGTACGACTCCTAGTGTGTTTTTGGGCACACTAGGGAAAGACAATAATGCAAAACACTCTACAAATAATCTAACAACTAAAAACCAACAAAAACAACAAGTAACTTGGCTAAATCTAAGACACAAAACAAAATACGAGTTTCCTTACGCCATCCCCGGCAACGGCGCCATTTGATGAACGGTTTGTCGCGTACCGCTCAAGCAAAAACAATTTATAAAACCCAACTAATGCGATAGCGGAAGTCGGGGTCGAACCACAAGGATGGAGGGGTCAACTACAAGTTTGAATGAATCCTATTCTAGCCTAATAAGAGATTGATTGGAAGATTAACTAAAAACTAGTAAAAGCAAGTAATCGCTAAATAACAAGGTAAAGCCAATTAAGGGAAAACTAAGGTGAAGGGTTCACCTTAGGGGGATTAATGGGCTAGTCTAGCAATTAGCAAATGGGTAACAAATTCGAGTAGAATTAATTGCTAATGTCTCAACAATTAATAATCATCAACAAAGCCATCGCATTTGTCTCAAATCACCCATATAAACACTAGTCTAATCATTTCTACCACCGTCGCTTAAGAAATAATCAAACCATACTTGATAAAATGGGCAACTTTCGTTTACACATTTCATCAAACACTTAGTGTGCATATGAGTAATACCCAAATAATTACCACAAATCTACTAATTACCCAACTAATTATCCCACATAATCCTCCCTTAGGCTCCCCCTAAACCCTAGAAGGGAACTACTCACTAATTATAAGGGAAATCAAACAACTAAAGGCAAGGAGTAGTGAAATGAACATAGTGCTATGGAGGTGAATAATTATAACAATCAAATGATAAACAATAAACTAGAGATGAAATTAAATTGCATAAATAACCAAAAGATGAGAAATTTATACCAACAAGCTTGTATTAGTGAATAGGGAGAATGTCTTCACCCCAAAATCCTCAATACAAACCCAAAACTGAAATAATTCTACTAGGAAAGACTAGATCTACCAACTTGAAATGAGAAATTAAGTTTAATTAGGGAACGATTAAGAGAGTAATTAGTGCTTAATAGAGGTTACAAATTATCTAGGGTTTTGTGCTAAGAGATAATAAAAGCTGCCTACAAAATATTAGGGGAAGGGTATATATAGGTATCTCGAAATTAAGAAAGAAATTAGAAGAAGAGTCGAAAATGCGGAGCTGTGTTCCCGGCCGGTCGACCGGCCGCCGACCCTATGACCGGCCTGGAGCACATCAGTAGCTTCAATTTCTTCGTCTTCAAATCCTTCTAAGTATGAAAATGTGGGTCATGGCCGGTCCACCGGCCGCCGGCCTCCTACCGGCCTGGAGCACGACTCACTACCAAGGTAGTTACTGATGTAGTGCAGGCCGGGTGACCGACCGGCCGCCGGGTCACCGGCCGGCACTACCTGGGCATTTCTTCTCTTTCTCTTCTTCTTTCATTTTGTGAGTGTGTAGGCTGTGCCGGGTGGCCGGCCGCCGGTCAGAGGACCGGCCTGCGCCACCTGAAGGCTCCTTTCCTCATTCTTCTTCTCATCTTCGAATCCCGACTCATGGAAGACCTTTATGCTTCGATTTCTTCATTTCCGCCTTAATTCCTACAAATTAAGATCGATATTCATAGCACGGAAAATCGGGAAGCAAAATGCAATCAAGGGCACGCAAATCCGTGTAAACGGACCAAAATGGGGACGAAAATGAGGGGAAAATGTGACTAATTAAATGCTTATCACTAAGCTAATGTTTTTGTGTTTTTGAGAAGAGGAAATGATCATGTGTTTCATGATGAAAATGAGGTGCTGAAACCATTCTTTTATAGCTGCATAAGGACGTCGGATCATAAATCTCCATCAATATAGCCATCAATATAGCAATAAAGATCAATCAAAGGAACCGACATGTGAGTGGAATATCACGTTCCCTATCGGGTTTGGGTGTCCCCGATCGGGAATGTATGTGTATGTTTCATAAACCCATTATTAGACATTTCTAATAACATTTTAAAGTTAGTTTACTCATAAACTAAATCGATCTTATGCATTCATAAAAAAATACAAAGGAAGAAAGAAAATTGTTCCTCTCATTTGGTTTTGGCGAATTGGGCACAAGATTTGGATACCTTCCAAATATTGTTCTTGAGCTTAGGATGAAGGAAGAACTCCAAGTTTCAAAGTAGAAACTCTCCTCTTAGATGCACCCAAGAGAACCCCTTCATCACTACAATAAAACTACACTAGAATAATATGGTAGTAGCCCTTAAAATGTAACTAATATATTTATTACTACTCTTAGTAATTTTAATAGTAAGTAATGTATGAACAATAGAGGTTTGAGGCTTCTTAAGCTCTTTCTTAGAGTGAGAAATGATGTATTGAAAATGAGATGTTGTATGTGGAAAATAAGAGGAAAACTTCCTCTTATTTCCTTCACCAAAACCGGCACACCCATATTTGGGGAAGGGTGTTGCCTTTTCTTTTTGTCTTACCAATGCAATAGGCTTGGGGCTAGGATTAGGTAGGTAATTATTTTGTCCAATTATTAATTAAAACAACCATAATGACCTAAATCCTACCTTAAACCCACCCATAAGCGCTTTTGGCACATAAAATGTAGTCCATTTTATTTTTGTGATTTTGCCATTTGTCACATATGAGACATGTGACATGTGACATGTAACTTTGCTTATACATGTACATTTAACCAATTTAAATTCAATTTTATAACAAATAAATTAAACTTAACATTTTAAGTAATAATTTATAATCGCATATATATAAAATGGGTCATCTCATATTTGGTTTATATAATCTACAAATAATTGTAATCATAATCAACCTATTATGCTTATCTCAAATGTTCAATAACATTATGCATTCTTAGTAATATAACAATTAAATTACTAAAATCAATCTTATTTAATCATATTAAAATAAGATATAATTCTCACTTATAATTCAAGCTTTGTTCAATTTAAGAGATTAATTAATTTGTATCGCTATACAATTAATTAACTTACCTGATTAGGGGATCGTCCTGTAGGTGTGACCTCAAGGGATCAACTGATTACCACCGTCATACGACAGTAACGTCAAACACTAGTAAGTCAATCTTTATCGATTGATGTTGACCAGTTGACTATAATAAATGTCATCCTTTTGTATTCTTGTTATTGAGATTTAAACATGTGATCGCACTATTGTTGAAAACACATACTCCAACAATCTCTTACTTGTTCGAGACAAGTGTGCGTCACCAATTCTCTTGCCCTATTACTATCTCCCACTCAACGCAAGGTGTCTTGCATGTCGTACTTGCATTCGATCATATCAAGAGCGGTTTCCTCGATCTGGAGAGTAACTGACTGACCGGAATTATCTACCATAGATACTTTTCGAGTGTGGCCACGCATTTCCAGCTTACTAATCCTCGAGTGGCCTTGAGATTTTAAATAACCTTGAGAAGAGGTGGAGAATTCTTATCGCACTATTCTCTTCGAATAGCCATGGCTCATCATGACCCAAAAGATGCCCATTTGATCTTAGTTACAAAGGTCGTAGAGCATAAATCAAAGTCACTCTGAAAATGTGTCACCTTTGGCGAACAATCATTAGTCTAAAAAATTGACTCAAAAAGAATAATATAATAGCTCTCGCCACGACCAGGCTATAAAATTGCCAGAACTCTATAAGCGGTCACTGCCCAACAGAGTGTCCCATACAGTCTGCCTATGTGATCGACTAGTCATCCCTTATGACCCTATGACACTTGAACTTGCCATCAATCGCATCACACTCCAGTTACTTGGAGACGTCACCTCATATAAGCAACTAGGGGCCAATGTTATGTTAATCAAGTTCACTTTAATAAGGTTCAAAGTTATCACTACAAGCTATTTGGATGTAACAAAGCGCAAAATGAGTTTTTAGAAACTCAAACGATAAATGTGATTATCAAATATGAACAATCAACACAGTGTTATTGCTTCATATCTTATAATCTAAAGTATACAAGTTCCATGATGCCACATGTTTATCTTGTCCAAATGCAATAAAGGATTGGATAGTGAATATACCATGTATTTATTTATTCTAACTTTATGAATTGCTTTTTCCTTCCATTCAACGTTATTCCTAATAATATGAATTTATCTGCGTACATGTCTAGATCTCTATCTACTGTTGGACTCTTTAACTTAAAAGATGCTCCCACTTGTTATCACTATAACCATATAATAGGTATCTTCGTGAAAGGATCTACTATTAGTTTCTTATAAGTCACCTTACCCTCATCATAATGTACTAAGACTCCATTTGTAGAATTCTTAATGATTGACTCTTCAATCATGCTTTTTAGTTATTCGCATTTAATATAACAAAAGTTAGCCTAGGATTTCGGCAAATTCCTATAAGTTTGGAAATTTGGGTTTGTGTAACCTTTTACACATAACCAAGTTATCTCTACCAAACACAAGAATGAATCCCTAGTTCTCCTCGAGAACCACATGGGTGTTCTTGAATGCTATCCAATGACTCTCATATAGATTGATTTGTTAGTGGCTTGTCATGCTCAAAGCATTCAAGTCATTAAGGTTGTGCATATCATGGCATACATGACTGCTCTAATGGCGGAACATTAGTAATCATGTGATCAACAACCCTTAGGTTCAGTGGATAACTATGACTGTTTCATAGTTTAAGGATCTTATCAATATAAAATTCTTATCTTGATGCCGATATCCTCTCTCATCTATCACTATAGATTTTGGATATTTAAGATGCGATATGAATCTTCCAAGTCTTTCATTTAGAAATGATTTCCCAAACAGTCCTTCATGGAAGACAATGTCAGTACATCATTCCCAATGAATAATATGTCTCTTACATATAAGACATGGAAGACAATTTGCTCCCAATAATCTTCATGTTCAAACATGATAATTTTAACTCCCACTTAACTTCATGTCCATACATGATAGATCTAGCTCCCACTTAACTTCATGTATAAGCATGACACTTCGACAATAACAGGAAACCATTCTCTCTTATCATTAAACGATCATTACAACCTCTTAAGCGCTTACTTAAGATCACACATTTGTTATCTTAAGCTTTGTATGACATTTTATGTGTCTGTGTCACATACACACCCCTTCTCTAAATACCCATTCAGAAAGGTGGTTTTAACAACTACTTGTCATACGTATACTTTCAATGAGGTGTAGTAATGATAACATGGATCTTTAAGATAGTTATATTCGAACTTAAACATGTAGACATCTTTATGTCTATCTAAGAAATTCTTTACCTTAAAGTTGTATTTACCCTAAAGAGGTCCAAACCTCTCCAAGTAAATTTATTCATATGAATAGATTCCATCTTGGATTCTCAGGCTCTTATGCAACAACTTCGAATTGGAACTTAATAACGACCATTTCATAGATCATAGTTTTATCACTCAAAACGTAAAATTTTAAACTAGCCTCTAACCTTGGACGACTTAGGAACATTTTCTCTTGTCTCTCTATCCAAAAATTAGTTTGTGGCAAATTTTATCCCACTCTATCCTTTTGAAAATACACCTATTTTCTTGAAGGATAGTACCATGAGCCACAAACAACTTTGTTCTCTAGGATTAATGAGGTAAAATGCTCGTTTTAACTCTGAGCGATCGATAGTAGACCTTTGTTTAGACTATGTATTCTAACTTCTCAATAGACTTGTTCTATCTAAGCTAAAATACTTAGATCTCTATCCATGTCTTAAATAAATTTAGGGTTCTTATCCCTTCCATAACTCGTATGGAGTCATGTTGACGTTAAAAGATCTTATCTTAGGGCTTAGATGAATTGTAAATCCTCAAATGTGAGTTCATTAACTCGATTGGACTATGCAATTGATCTTTCTTATTCTAAATAAGTTGTGATGTTTAGTCAAAAGTTCATAAGTGAGAATCCAATTCATAACTTAGGTGATTATAATGATCCAATCATTACATTATCTTATATGATCAATTAGTCGCAATACTTTATATTTACGATATTAACTTTGTATAATGAAAAGTTTAAGAACATAAAATTCTATTAATACAATGACTTGGGTTTAAAAACAAGCCATCATTATAAAGTACAACAATTGTCTTTAAAAATGGAAATAAAAAACAGTTTTCATGTCTAACACGGAAATCAAAAGTTCCAAAACAAGATTCAAAATAACTTGGAGGACAAATAGCAAAAAACGCCAAGCTAATCCTTAGGTCTCCTCTATGTGGTGGCTACCTTAGCTCCCTCATCTTGGAGATCCCCTCAAGCTTGATTTGCCTTGTCTTTCTTCTCATGCCCTAAATCCAATTAGGAGGATGAGAACTACAACTTGTATCAAAATACCAAGGTTGAGATAATTATCATTAACATAAAAATGCGGAAGAACCTATTATCTACTGGAAGAACTTGTCCAGTCTTAATATCTCCCATATATTTGGGGAAATTACATTTCCAATGCGGCTTTATATTAAATGATCCTAGGAACTCGTGAAAACATGGTCACGAGTTTAGAGTAGATCTCATATGTGGAATTCATTTTTATGACATTCCTTTGAAACTCGGCACCCATAGAGAAGATTAAGACATTCTTGATCGCGGCCGTTTTCTTATGGGTAGGTCTCATAGGCCTCCCTTACGGCGTTAGTTGACCTCGCATTAGGAGTGGTGGGAGAAGCCTTGGTGAGGTAACTAAGCTTACCATCACCTTTGGTGGCTAGGAGAAGTTGCCCATTCCAATCCGAGAAATTAGAACCATTCTTTTCGAGTTTGCATCGATCCAAAAGGATCTAAGCCATGACAAGGTGGTAAGAGTTGGTGCGGGAGGTGGGACGGTAGATATTATTGCGAATAAAAAAGTTTAGACTACAAAATTGGAGACCAAGGAAACGTTTTCATTTATCGTTTTAAAATACTTGTAAGCATTTTAAACAAGTTGAACATTAATATAGTGACCTCTACCCAACTATAACAAAAGATTCCGAGATCCAAATTCATATCAACTCGGACACAGTGAGCCGATTCATTCCTAATTAATATAATTCGGTGGATTAACTCTTTAATCGATTCTACTTTTAGAACTCTCGGTCGATAAAACTACATTAATGTTGATATTTTAAGCCCGGAAGACATGCGGCTACGGTAGCAAATACTTCTATTGAGCTCAACCCAAATGTCGATGTATTAACCTTTTATTACCCCACTTACCCAACGTAACAAGTTTAGCACCCCGGTGAGCTGATCCTACTTCCTTGTGAAATTGAGACTCATGGTTTCTACTATTTGGTAAGGCTTGATCTCAATTATTATTTAGAAGAGGTCATGTCAATTTATTATCTATCTTGTTTAAGTGAACTAAACCGATGAACTAACGATAGTTATAATTGACACGGTTGAAGACTCGATAAAAATGCATGTCATGTTATGGCGATTTGGCAATGCATGCAAACATATTAAATAAAATGCAAGCAAATAATAAATCTCCTAGTATGCCCTTCCTAATAGAAAATCAAATAATCTATTACAAATTCGGAAACCAGCTCCATTGGTCCCTTGACCTTCATAAGCACGCCTCATAAGGACACCGTCTCTTTCGGAACGCCTTTCCGAGTGACACCGTCTTTAGGAAACTCCGGAATTACAAATGATTACAAAATATGTAATAAAATTACAAGACTTTCCTATTATACATTTGTAAAATTAAAATATTACAATAAAAATGATACGAGATCACATAAAAATACAACCGAATCAATATTCCCTTACATTACGGACAATATTGATTAAAACTAAGGTCATACTAAGATAAATTACATAATTCAAAATTAAATAAATCCAAAATGACATTCATCCATTCAAAATGAAGCATCATATTATGAATAAAACATGCTCAATTTACGTGCCAAATTGCCCTATTTAAATTTATATCGAATATAACTCGGTTTTACGGAAATGCGTGATAATAACATTTTAAAATCACTAAACAATACTTAAATCATATTTAAGTCCAAGTTAATTATTCTAACTCTTTTAGGACTCAAAAATTAGTCATTACTCAATTTTTGACAATAATTCAACTTGTTGTTTTATAATTGCTCATATTTAGACTTTAAAATCATATTTTGATGAAATAAATCCAAATTTAATTACAATAATTTCAATTTTTGAATTATACATTTTTGAACATTCTGGAACATTTCCATGACACTCAAAATGTCAAAAATGAAGGTTAAAAATTTTGAATTATTTTTGAGAAAAATTCAGTTGCGCTTTATCGGTTTTATCAAATAAAATACATAAAGCATGTGAAAACTAATCTGATCAAATTTTCAACTTTAGATCTTCATATTGCGACATAAATGCAACCAGAAATTACTTTCTCATGCTATGAAATTTATTTTAGCTATATTTGCTAAAATAGTAACTATATATGCCATTTTTACATTAAAAATTCATAAATCATGCAATAAAAATCAAATTCGTCTCAAATTTTACACACAGTGAGTAGAACATGCATGTGGAAACATATTAATTTCATGGTCTTATTCGAAGTGGAACTATTTTTAACCATCTAACCTCCATTTATTCCATTTTTATCATATAAAAAACATAAATTAAGAGAAATAAATCAAATCCGCCTGAAATGTTACATACAGCAAGTAAAATATACATGTGAAGTCGTGTAAAGATTTCAAGGTCAGAAGATAAGTCTAACTATTTCTAGTATTTTAAACACCATTTTATTCATTAAAATGTAATAAAATCACTATAAAATCATATTTGAGCAATAATTTTTTTCATAATTCATCACTATGACCTAAAATCACATTAAGACTAGAATATATTAACGTACAAATGACTTTTTAACATTATCTCATAAATCACAAATTATTAATTATATTGAAGTTACCATTAACTCGAAAAAACTATAAATCGATTATGAATGCAACAATCAAGGCTCTTGATACCGCTTGTATGTTTCATAAACCCATTATTAGACAATTTTAATAACATTTTAAATTTAGTTTACTCATAAACTAAATGGATCTTATGCATGCATAACAAAATATAAAGGAAAAAGAAAAATGTTCCTTACATTTGGTTTTGGCGACTTGGGCACAAGATTTGGATACCTTCCAAATCTTGTTCTTGAGCTTAGGATGAAGAATGAACTCCAAGTTTCAAAGTAGAAACTCTCCTCTTAGATGCACTCACGACAACCCCTTAATCACTACGATATAACTACACTAGAATAATATGGTAGTAGCCCTTAAAATATAGCTAATAAATCTATTACTACTCTTAGTAATTTTATTAGTAATGAATAAACAATAGAAGTTTGAGGCTTCTTAAGCTCTTTCTTAGAGTGAGAAATGATGTATTGAAATTGAGATATTGTATATGGAAAATAAGAGGAAAACTTCCTCTTATTTCCTTCACCAAAACCGGCACACCCATATTTGGGGAAGGGTGTTGCCTTTTCTTTTTATTTTAACAATGCAATAGGCTTGGGGCTAGGCTTAGGTAGGTAATTGTTTTCTCCAACTCTTAATTAGAACAACCATAATGACCTAAATCCTACTCTAAACCCACCCATAACGGGTTTTGGCACATAAAGTGTAGTCCATTTTATTTTTGTGATTTTGTCATTTGTCACATATGAGACATGTGACATGTGACATGTAACTTTGTTTATAAATGTACATTTAACCAATTTAAATGCTATTTCATAACAAATACATTAAACTTAACATTTTAAGTAATAATTTATAATCACGTGTATATAAAATGGGTCATCTCATATTTTATTAATATAATCTACAACTAATTGTATTTATAATCAACCAATTATGCTTATCTCAAATGTTTCATAAACATTATGCATTCTTAGTAATATAAGAATTAAATTACTATAATGAATCTTATTTAATCATATTAAAATAAGATATAATTCTCACTTATAATTCGAACTTTGTTCAATTTAGAGATTAATTAATTTGTATCGCTATACAATTAATTAACTTACCTGATTAGGGAATCGTCCTTTAGGAACCTCAAGGGATCAACTGATTACCACCGTCATACGACAGTAACGTCAAACATTAGTATGCCAATCGTTACCGATTAATGTTGACCATTTGACTATAATAAATGTCATCCCTTTGTATTCTTGTTATTGAGATTTAAACATGTGATCGCACTATTGTTGAGGACGCATACTCCAACAGTATGTTCCCAGGTATCCCTTCAAATTCCTCCAAAAATATCTTCCTCTTACGACCCCTATGCTAAACCTGATATAGGACGTGTTCTCTTGTCTTTAAGAGCTTCATTGATTGCTTGACTTTGACTTTCATTGACTTTCATGTCCCATAAGGTAAGTGAGTTGCAGTTAGGGGATGCGAAATCTTTCCATTTTTGGCCTTTGTTTAGTCAAATTCCTTCTTCGCGAATGTCAATGCTATCAAATTGACCAATAATTGCTTCTTATAGCCCGAGTGTGGAGATGCGTGCCAAAAAGTAGGAAAAGCCGCAGAAACCACATTATTTTTTTATAAAACAAGACAAGGCACACAAAGCAACTACATTACGGGATTAGCTCATAAACTCACTATAAATAGTGGAAATAACATGCAAAACTGAGCCAAATAAGGGGATAAAATCACACAAATGAATAAGGAAGGGGGTATATATAGGTTACGTGAATAAGAGGGTCAAAATAGAAGAGGAGGTTAAAAAGAGGATTGGGCGTCCCACCCGGTGGCCTGGATGGCTGGGAGTAGTCCGCTTCAAGGGTTTGGGTCATCTGGTGGACACAGCTGGTGGGCAGAGACGGTGGGCACATACGGTAGCCTTACCGGCTGGGCTCCCCTTCTTCTCTTTCAAACTTTCTTCCTTCACTTGTCTTCCCAGCCAGTTGGCCGCCTGCCGGTGGCCACACCGGCTGGGGGAACATCCTGCTTCTCTTTTGTTTCTCTTATTTCTTGGCTCGGGGGAAGAGGTCTCAGCCGGCTGGCCGGGTGGGCACCCCTACTTCATAATCTTCCATTTTCGACTCAATCTAAGGGGAGGGACTTCCTGCCGGTTGGCCGACTGCCTGCCTACAGGTTAGGAGTCGTATGTTTAGCTTCTCCTCTTCACTTCTTCTACTCTCGTCCAAAGACCGCTTTGCTTGGTCCCGTTTCCTCATTTCCGTTTCAAATCCTACAAGATTGGGTACAAAATAATGGAACGGGGAATTTGGGATACAAAATGCAAAGAAGGACACACAAAGCTGTGCAAAGACGGATCAAAAAGCATAGAAAAGAAGGGAGAAGGATGAAAAAATAAACGCTTATCACTAAAAACAACATTCATTCTGACATTATAAATTCAAAATTATAAGATATGTTACTCATTAGTAGTCAGAGTACGATAAAATATAGATTTACCCTTTTAACAATTTCATAAAAAAATATAGAGAATATACAATGTTTACGCTAAACTTACCTTAGTTAATATTTGTAATTTGTTATTGTTATTAATAACAACCCCAACAAATTCACCACACAATATACAAAATATTGTAATATATTATATCACTATTAAAAAAAAAATAAGACTTAAAAACTAAGGATAGAATTTGGTCAAGCTAGGAATTCATTCACCACAGTTTGACTTCCACTTCGTAGATAGTTATATCATCGACGATCTCAAGTGTCTTCATTAATATTCGACAATGCCAAGAACAAACTATACCATACAAATTTGGTCGGATTCTTCTATGTTCTTCTAATTTCCTCTTATCTCTTCATTTCTTACCCATTTGATCTCAACTCAACATAAAGCAAAGATATGAAACTTTTAATTTTGAAAAACCAAATAAAATAAATAGGTGAAAATGAACAAACTTCCTATAATATTTTTTAGGAATGTGCTAGACTTCTTATCAATTGTTTTTCTTTTATAGGTGAAATGTATTGAATTGATTTTCATAACCGTTGAATATGAAAGGTTTCGCATTGAAGTATGATTATAAAGTACACTAATGCGTGGAGGTGAAAATTTACATAATATGAGTAATTATTATATTGATTACTAATTTGCCTTTTCATCTTCTATTTTTACTCTTTTTTTAAGCAAAAAAAATTGATCTGGCATGTGTAGTACGCCACATGTCATTCTATTAAGTACTCAATCTAGCCTTTTTATGTTATTTTATATAAGTGGTTGGGTAAAGAAGTGTTTTTAAGTCCAAAAACTATGAAAATCAAGGTCAAAGACACATTTAATTATTATGATACCGTTTGTTTTATGTAAACACCATTTACTTTTACGTGGTTATTGTAGTTTAGCACAATTTGCAAAGCTCATAAGGGCACAACTCAGTTATTAAGGGTTCGTTTTGGTAAGCTCACCATATTCGCGAGGTACAAGTTTTCTATTAATTAAAATTGGTGGTGGTTATAACAATGGAAAAACTAACTAAATACTAATGTTATTACATTTAATGTTCTACGGCTAATATAATTAGTATTGAATGACGAATGCTTTTATGCTAAAAGACTTACAACTCACTAATCCTCAGCTACACCAATCATGCAATTTTATTTCATCAATCGTTTAACATAGTTCACCTTTTTTTTTATCCACATAAGTATATAATTGTTAAGATGATCATAATGGGTGTCCACCTGCATCAGTGCATCACACGAGCTTTCTGACTAGTATTGAAAGAAATAAGAGAAGAATAATTTCAATAATCATGCAAAAGGTTTAATTGTTAAACTATAAACCCGTGCAAAAATGCACGGGTGTACATTTGAAAAATCTAATATTCTAATTATAGCGTATGAATATGCCATCAATGTTTTTCAAAAAAAATAACATTAGTAAAATATTTACGATGTTGTTTGATCAACTCAATAACGCCTCAAAGTTAATTGTATACATAGTACAATATAAATAGTACTCTATATAATAGTGTAAAATATACCTAATTTGATTTCATAGATATGTTATATAGTTTATACTTACGGGTTATGGAAATTGTGAAGTGTTATAATGGGACACACTCCCGTCCCCATCAACCATTTTCTTACCTATTTCCTTTTGAGTATTCCTCTCATTTGGATACATTTTTATTTTGGAAAAACTTTTTGTGACGAATTTATCACTAATAATTATTTTTGTCTACTTATCATCTAATATTCCTCCTTGATACTGTAATGTATATAAATAAAGATAAACAAATTCCGAATACATAGGGAGTATATACAATATGTCACTTGTGGGCGCATATACATTGTGGCACGTACACTCTCCACGTATTAAATCATATTTATGTCTTCAGGAAAATAAAAATTAAAGAAGAAATCATCCAACGTGTGCATATGAGATAAATCTTTTATTTTTTTCGTGTGCGTTCTGTTTGGTTTTATTTATCTCATATGAACATATTTGACTTGTTTTAAATTAAGACGAATATAGCCGAATTTAACCAACTTGAAATCTTAAAATAAATATTGTTATAATGAAATGTACAAATTCTCATTTTAGTCAAAAATAAAATTATTGTTGATTATAATTAATAACAAAACAATAAACATTTTATTTCGTTTGGATTCATTTTTTTTTCAATTTTTATACATGTCAATGTTCAATTGTTTAAAATCACTGAAAATAACCCATTAATTTAAAAACATGGCTAGCTATATAGATACACTTTTTACTACTATTGACTTTAAAACTTTATTGAAAAAATGAAAAGCATTTGAGTCGGATAAGCAAATGGGAATCATAATAAAGTCTGTCAAATATGGATTGGTATTTTTTAATTAGTTTGTATGAAGTAATTCTTTTATCTTTTTTTTTTTACGTATTTATTTTTTAGCATAAGATTGTAGGAATAAATATGTAAATTAACTTTTTTTACCATATGATTTAATTTCTATTCTATTGTATGGAATATAATAGGTTGTGTTTTGTAACTTTTTTTACGCATGTGCATATTATAAGGTAAGATTTTTGTTAATAAAATCATGGGATTAAATTATGTAATTATTGAAGAAAATTTATACTCCTATATAATACTCTAATATAAGGTATAGATTTGATGAAATTGTTAATGAGATAAATGGAGGTATGAGAGAAAGTAATTAATGAATGAAAGTAGGAGAGTGGGTGATTAATTACCTAGCAAAATCATGGAGGGTCTCACAACATTGAAAATTTGACAAATCTAATGATCAATAGAAAAACTCTAAAATACTTGGCTTTTATAATAGGGGGATTACCAACAAAAGAGTACCATTTGTGACAATAATCATAATGGTAATACAAATTTGAAACGCGACAATTTACTATGGATTTAACGGTTAGCCCTGTTATTTTTCCAACTTAAGCAATCGGATTTAGTCAAACTTCATTGCCTTTTGTTTAGGTTGAGTTAAAATAATTATCGTAACCACAAAATATTTCTCAATCCTATATTCTTTAAATTCTAGCTTGTGTGAACGAATAATAGATGTAAGTTCAAATTTTTGCAATTAAAGAGTTATTAATAATACTGTGAATGTGTCGGTGTAGTTATACGAGCCTAATTCAACATTTTTAAGATTTTTAGGAAATACACAGCTCCATTTGCTTTTGTTTTGAGGACATGACAAATATGACAAATTAAGTTTCAAATGCGATGAATAATTGTTGTAGCCGTAACTCCAACCCTCAAATCATGCACGAAAATTATTGACTGTTTATTCATATACGAGGCCAGGATTCATCGCTTCATTAGGGTTGATGATTCTGACTCTATATGAAAACTTGTTATTCTTTTTGTTCCGTATATTATATTTGCTGAAAACATCTTAAAAACAAAAATAAGTGAACTGCGGTAAAAAAAAATTTCTATCTATTGATTAGCTGCATGAGCTGTCAATCTGTCATAAGTTATTACCCAATAACGTTGCTTTATTCATGCCTAAAAATATTCGTGGCAAAATTAAATCATTAGCCAATGATGTGGCTTTATTCATGGCTAAAAACATTTATTACCCGACAATGACCTATACGTGGCAAAAAGGAAGTATTAGCCACAATAATGACTTAATTTGTGGTTGAAAACATTTGTTTGCCACGGCATATTTTTTTGTGGCTTAGTTTCATATTAATTCTCGTGCCATATTATTTTAATGGTACAATTCGTGGCTCAGGTGACAATTCGTTATACTGAACAACACGATGGAAATGATTAAGTGACTAGAAAAATAATAACTACGGTCGATGAATTTGGTGATTTGATAAACCAATAATTTACTACAACACGAATCTATAAGGATTTCAAAAGTGTGTAATGAACTCTCGATAGAACTCACAATCCCCTAGACCTGAGAAATCAGATACAAAAGGTGAACTAACCACCTCTTTTCTGTCTGAAGAGGTCATTGCCAAATATATATATCTAAAAAATTGTCATTTTATAAGTGTATCATTAAAACAATAAAAACCTAATAAATATTTATATAAGTATAGATTTGGAAATGAACTTTCAAGATTACCGACATATTCACATGATCCGCTTTTATCATATTCAAAGACTACTAAGAAAATACAACAATTCAATTTACATTCACATGTATGCTTGACTTATTAATTGAGAATTGTAAATAATTTAATAAAATTAAATATAAAATACCTCTATTCCATTTACATATTTCCCGTCTTGAAAAAAATAATCAACACTACGTGAAATTTTTTCTCTGACGAAGAGAAACTCACGGTTAAATACCATGAACCTGTCTTTGCAATTGATTGTAACGCAAACTTTTGATCATTCCCGGCCAATACCACAGTTACAATATCCGCTCCGAAGGCATTCAATATCTTTCGATCTTTTGCAACAAATTCTGCTTTTGCCTTGTCAATAATATACGCGGGAATATATCCGGCTAGTGACATAGATATAACATCTATTTGTTGTTTATTGTCATTCCATTCATTATGTTACTTTCATTTTTATCTCCACATGGGTACTCGATGGCATATAGCGCAAGTCGATGGGGTGAGTCAAGTCCCCTTAGTGTATTGAGTAAGACATATTCGATCGTTGCATCATAAAATTTATTTTTGTGTGCATCATTTGTTAATCATTCTATACTTGTTTATCATTCTATACTAGTTTTGTTACCGTGAAACTCACGGGGCTTCGCTTACGGTCTTTTTAAGGTGGTGACTCGCTCATGTTAATTCTTTTTACTTTGTTCTTGGTTTTCTTTAGGCATACGACAAATATACAATACTAATAAAAACTAACAAAATTCAAATCTGTTAATATCATACAAGATAAAAATTAGTCAGAATGTAACTCTCGCCTTTGTTAATCATATCTCATAAGCAAATATCGCCCAACATTCTTTATCATCATCTATAAATATAAATAACAATTCAACGACTTAATCTAACATTTCATCATGTACAAATATTATCAATATCTCAATGACGCCTACAAGAAATACATTAGGCTACTGTGAAATTCTATGCTGTTGAACTTAAATGGTGGTTCGCTATAAATGACACACTTTTATTTTTAAGAATGCTATTAAGCTACATAATTTTCTTTATTTTTGTTAGTTTGTATAACTTTTAAATAAATAAAAAATGAGTAATTTTTAAGTAGTACGATTCATGAAAGTAAAGTTTAACAACTACTAACAATTATAAAAGAAAATATATATAACATTTCCATCAAACATTTCATCATATGACTCAATTAATCATACAAAAATCAATTATGAAACATTAGTAAGAAAAATTTTAATTAAGTAATTACCATATTGTCTTATAAAACATCACTTTAAATTTAAATGTAAATTTTAATTGATAATCATGAAACTTAATGAGATGTGAATTGGTACAAGACATATCACTTTATTAGAATTTTTTAGCTTTATGTATACTCCCTCCTATTCTTAAAAACCTCCCCCTCTTTCTTTTTTCATCTATTCATAATATCTTCTCTCTTTCCTTCTTTAGTAAACCTTTTATACTTATTGTAATCATCTCACCCACAACAATGCCCCGCAATACTTATATTTTATCTTATTTTAATCACTTTATCCCACAACAATAGTATAATACTTATTTTAATCACCTCACTTCACAATAATACCCCACAATACATTCCCTCTCTTCAATCACCTCACCTCACTACAATATTTTATCTTATTTAATTAAACCCTTATTATTTGTGTCACCCATGAATAGAGAAATTTATCGGGAATAGGAGGGAGTATTTAATATACACATATAATTTAAGAATAATAATGATGTCCTTTGATTTGCTTTATCTGTTCGCAGTACACATTTTACTCATCTTAGTACACTATTGACAATTTTACCCCTTCCACATTTTACTCATCTTAGTACACTATTGACAATTTTACCCCTTCTATTTCTCATCTCATTTTCTCTCTCTAATCTCTCTCTGTTATTTCAAAAACACTGAGAGCCCTAGAAAGTAAAGAAAAAAGTCTAATCATGTTTTACCAAAAATGAGAAATGTGCTTTTTTTCGTCAGCCTTAAGGCCTACGGGTCTGTGCACATCAGCCCATCACATCAAGGTGACAGGATTCGAACCTATGGCCCTCTGTGCCTTATAATATTAGACAACTATTGTAATAGATGTTTATCTTTGTCTTGCTTGTTCTGTCCCTTAAGTTAAGGGGGGTAAGTACCGTAAGGAAGTTAAGTCCAGTCAAGTACAGTCGTCCTTTCTACTCTAAAGTGATCATAGATGTCTAAAATAGTATTATTTATATTTTCAATAAGATTTGTTCTTATCGCCATAGTTTCATCAAGTAGGAAATATGCCATTATTTGGTAAGCGCTAGCGCTAGCATCCTGGGTTACTGGTACTTCTTTCAACATATTAATATAATAATTAACATAATTCATATCATTTTTAAGTTTATAAATATGATATTTAATTAAAGTATATACATTTGATATATACTGGAAAACCCGTTTAGCACTCTCTAATCTTTCTCTAATATTTTCTATTATTTCACATTTCATTTGTCCTCTCCGGCGAATATGGTGGTTCGACGACAGTGGCATGTCGTCGCCGCTGGCCTGTCAATGTCGGCATGACTACGCCGGTGGTACCTGTTGACCGCAGAGGGCGGGTCAACGGCACAGGGGAGTCGACGACAAAGGGTGGGTCGACGGCAGAGGGGGTTCGGCGGTTGTGGGGTCGACTGTTGAGGGGTCGACGCCGGAGGGGGTTCGACGCGGTGGGGGTACTAGTGGTCGTCGGCGGATGGTGCGGTACTACTTTACTGTTACCATTAAAACTAGAAGTTGTACTACATTGAGTATTTTTATTATTTTTAGATAGTAGTTTTTCCTAGTACATGTATTGCATTGAGTATTTATTAACTAGTACATGTACTACATTGAGTAGTATTATTAACTAGTACATGTACTACTCGACGCCGGCCTACCCTATGCCGCACTCCCTTTTCTGGCCGACGGCCTTCCCTGTGCCGCCCTCCCTTTTCCGGTCGCCGGCCTTCCATGTGCCGCCCTCCCTTTTCCGGAATTTCAAAAAAGCTAAAACTACATATTATCAAAACAAATTTAAAACCCTAATTAAAAAGCGAGAAAGAAATTAAAAAATAAAAATTAGTAAATTTAATTGATATTAGATTAACGTGTTTACCTGTTCGTCATTTGAATAATCGTTCATACTTAAATTTTATTTTTATGGAATTTCTAGAAAGTTACAGTGTAGAGAGAAGGTAGAGAGAATTAGGTTCATACTTGAATTTTTTTGTGAAGGGTAGCAAATGGAAAGTTTGGTCTAAAAAGTACTAAAATGAGTAAAAAACGTACTGCGAAAATAAATTCCGAATATATAATGATATTTTTCTACGGAATTTTAAAAAAAGTTAATTTATATTGACGGGTTATTTTGTTAATATAATATGGTTGTGACGTGACATCACAATAAGCTAGAACATGCAAATACTTGATAATTAGGCATTTAACCTGCCTTTCAATATTATTGTAAGATACTTGTACAAAAAAATATTATTGTAAGATATGGAGTATGTTATTAGCTTTTTTCCTAAAATGAACTACATTTCCTGTATTTTGGGGAAAAAAACAGACAAGTAATTTATTATGCTTGATAAAATTACATTATTTAAAATGACAACTTTTTTGTTAGTTAGGGAGGCAGAAAGGAAGGGAGAGAGAGATAGTTATACCGAGTAATTTTTATTAAAATTTTGAACTTATAAATGGGAAAATATTTTGTTATTCAAAGCAATATATAACATGGTACTCCGTATAACTTATAACACGATATTATTTCACGTTATTTTCAAATTAACTCATTATTATACATATATAAATTTACCTCTTTTTTTTTACAAAAATTATCTACAATATTTTTATAAATAACTAAGTTAATTAACAAGCACAACGCACATGCTTTCAACCTAAGTAAAGAACATCTTTAACATAACCTTACATTAGTTTTAGTTACGTACAACACACGGACATCATCCCAGTTTTACTTATACAACAAGCAAAAGTCAAAATCTATAATAAAACTTATAACTTATCATCACCAAAATTGGTTAACAATTTGGTTGGACAACGGTTGTCCATGAGCAAGATACCAATAGGATGAAGCACATATGTCGGAGCATCCTTTATATAAAAAAGAGACCCCATACCATGAGGCATGTTTAATTGTTGTGGAGCCTTGTGAGCAATAATTATATAACACTCATTTTAAAGTGGCAAAACTCACTATCAAAGTAATCACCGAGACCCGCAAGGGTATGGTTTAAAGGTTAAAATTTGGGTGAAATTCCTAAGGATTTCAGGCTGAAATCTACTCAAGAGCAATTTTGTTTAGTATTTACGGCATGAGACTATGCCTAATAAACTATCGAACCTGTAGCGAACTAGCGACTGCGGGTTCACTCACTACCAAGAAAAAGGAAAAAAAAAAAGCAATCGCCGAGTAGTATTGGACATTAGACTCCACTATTTTTTGTTATGGGCCTCTTGCAGTAGACTCTAGACTTTTGTGGGTTCCTCTATTTGTCCATTACTGTGGTTAGGCCCATTACAGATAAGGGCAGCAACTAAAGCTAAATAGTAAAGACCCATTTGTCACCTGGTACATTTTGGTGTCTCTTTCAAGGCTCATTTATTGATTTATTGATTTATTGATTGTACTAAGTAACAAAACTACCAAACCACTACCATATTCTCAGGCAATTCCGATTCTTTTTTCTGACAATCCTAAACATTTTTCAGTATTGGGTAATATCCATTTTATTGTACTATGCGAATCATTGTTAGTTTGTTACTTACGTGGTTGTATTATAGAGGAAATAACGACTTTACTCACTCGTTCTTCTACCCGCTGAGCCCGTGCCGTGCCGGCCTGAACTACCCTCGTGCCCGAGTCGGATCTTGTCATGACTGTGCCGTGCTCGGCTCGACCGACCTAGCTCCGCACGATTTGCATGCTCTATTTAATATGTTGAAAATTTGAGATCATATATCACGGATAGTTAAATGCGTGTTCATGCAAGATGTGTATCAAACATAGCACGTATTTTATGCCTACATTCAATAAATATATGCAAGTAATCGAACAAATCAATCTATGTAAATTCTTAAAATTGTCATCCATCCATAAACACATTACACACTAACTTGAAGAAGTGACTATCAATTTTCTCTTGGGTGGGTAAGAAGGAGTAATAACTACTCCGTACTAATGAAACTTATCAAAGTCACAACTGGATTCACAAATTTCCATTTCAAACAGACACTATCCGTCTTGTGCTAAGACGGTTCAAATACATACCAAATCATCCCACTTATTGCCTAGAATATACTAAAACTTTTGTCTTTATTATCACCACTTGATAATACTTAACCCATTTTAAGCGTTAAACGAATAGTACCCGTCTTACACAAGACTTACTTCGACTCGATCATAGTCTCATGTAGGGTTTACTAATGACCCTAGAGATTATATAATATCAACCCATACCTCTCAAAGCAAGTCACCCTTGCTCTCCCCTTAGCTTTTTCGTGCTACTCATAACTATAAGCTCCAACCACGCCTTCCATTTATTTCAACCAATTCCAATTCTGTCTTACTTTTCTATTCCTTTCACAAACTATTCTCCTTGCCTCCTAACTAATGCACACATTCCCTATATATTAATTCACACTTGAACAAAACCCTAACCAAAAACACACACATTTACTTCCATAATACACTCCATTTTTCCCTATCTAAAAAACAAATCAATTTCCCACTTATTTTTTTACAAATTCCCCTGTTTCTCATTTCCCCTAATCTATAAAAGTACTCAAATTCTCAATAACTCTTACAAGTTCCCTAGGATTTTCCAAAAATGGCAGTTGATCTTTTATCTGATACAAGCTCAAGCAGAGGAATAAGCCCAAGAATATCATTTTCCCATGATCTTAAAAATTGTGAAATTGTACCCATTGAACAACATACCCCATTAAAATCATCTCTTTTAGATTATGATTTCGATTTCTGCGTTTCGAAACGAAGATGTGATCAAGATTCTACTTTGGCTGATGAACTTTTTGCAAATGGTGTTATTCTTCCTATACAAATCAAGAGAAAAAACATCCCTTTTGTTACAAAATCTAAATCATCGTCGTCGTCATCGTCATCATGTTATTTGCCACCTTTGCCACCATTGAAGAACACCAATGAAGGTGAAACAGAGGAAAAACAGAGCAAAAACAACAACAATAATAATAGTAATAATAATAATAATAACAATGAAGATAGTAAGTCATTTTGGAAGTTTAAGAGGAGTAAAAGCTACAATTGTGGGAGAATTTATAGAAGAGGATTATGTTCATTACCATTATTATCAAGGAGTAAATCAACTGGTTCAACAACAAGTGCTAAAAGATCATTGATTAGTAAAGATGAAGCTAATGTTAATCATCATTATAATAATAATAATAATAATAATAATAATAATAATAATAGAAAGCAAGGTTCTTTGAAGAATTCAAGCATAAGCAATCATCAAAAACCTCCATTGAAGAAGAATTATGGTGGTGGGTCCTCCTTTAATTCTGGTCTTATTCAAGTTAGTCCAATTATTAATGTTCCAAGTGCTAGTTTATTTGGTCTTGCTTCATTTTTCTCCAATGGTAGTAAAGATAAGGGCAAGAAGAAATGATCTCAATGGGGAACTAATTTTCGGGTTGATGTCATATCGGAAACAGTTTCTTTGTCTTTACAAAAACGGTTTAGAAATGATATCAAGGTGATCTTATTGTTCGGGTTGATGTCATTTCGGAAACAAGTTCTTTGTGCTTAAACAAACGGTTTAGAAATGATATCAAGGTGGTCCAATTTTTCGGGTTGATATTTAGTAGTTGACTTGACTACATTGGTGATTTTAATATTAATAATTTGATTATGTTTGGTAGAAATTGGGTATTGAAAATTAATTTGTAGCATGTGATTAGGTGTATAGCAAGGAGGGGAAGTGGGGGTAAGGGATGTGATTATATAAGAACATCCCACATGGTATGAACTATGAAGTACTAAAAGACAGGTAACAAATTGTTTCATTGGCTGGATTTATCTGTCTTTTTATTGGGTTTTTGAGTCTGTGTGTCCATACTCTTTGCTCAATATGAAACATTGGGATTTGTGAGTATATAACTTGTTGTTGATGTTTTGATTTTTATATGACAATACTAAGTGATTATTTACTTAACTTGTGTTTTTATTTGTCCAACTTCTACTTCTAGCAATTTGTAGGGTTTCCATGTCTTTGGTTATGCATGACTACTGAATTTTCGAGAAATGGTGATAAAAGATTAATGATTAATGGTTCCGACGGTAAAATCGTTTTACATCATGAACCAAAGTTAGACTTTACAATTCTCGTAAAGCTATACACGATTTTTTTCTTGCTCACTTCTAACACGATCATTTAGAATACTATCAAGAGTTCAAGTCACTCGAGTAAAGTTACAAAGTTACAAACATATCCATATTCGCTGGCGAAAGATAGGGAGGTTGACAACGACAGTCACAGTTAAGAACGATAAGGAATTTAAAATTTATTTTCAATATCGATATTTTTTTTCCTAAATTATCTGGTTACATTGCTAGTTCACTCATAAAATATAGCTCCCAAACAACAAAGTACCTCCATTACTGTCACATTCCATAACCAACATTATTTGTTCTCTAGCTCTTTAATAAATCTGGTAGATGGAAAAGTTAAGGTGATGAAAAAGACAAGTATGACAATCTTGTTTTTAAAGTTTAAAGATGAGAATAATCCTTGGTTTGTTAAAAATCATGTTTCAAGCAAGTAGCCATCTTGTAAGAAAACTGACTTGTAAACGCTAATTACCCAATAATTGCTTAATTATTAGCAAGAATAGTACGTACATTAATGATAAGAAAATAATGCCCATCTAGACACAAATACGATAAATTGACAGTGATCACTTTTTGATAAATAGTGACCGCTTTTTATAGCTTGAAAATGATTTTTTCTAAGTGCTCATTATTTACCTAAAAATGATCACTATTAACTGAAAAATAGTCACATTTTACAAAAAATGCGGTATACGCAGTAACATTGGAGACCAACTGCCATCTAAGTAGTCTGTCACAACTCACATGGCAAAGCAGTGAGTTAGTCAATACTTTGAAGCAAAGCAATTCTCTGAAAATTGTCTGAAAGTCAACCAACCATAAATTCCATGAAACGTACTAGAATCAATTGATCTCGTCTGCGGCTGTTTATGACTTTTTTTTTTTTTTTTTTGACAAAAGTAAACTGAGATAAATTAAAATTAAAAGTCTTTTACAGTACGAACCCCGAGTTACAGAGGTCCATTATACTACTAGACAAACAACTAACAGAATCAAAGGTGTCAGACAGTGAAACGGAAACATTGAGACGATTTTTCTTGTAGGGAGGATGATATAAGTCGTCAAAATGGTACAAGTCCGGCTCTTTCCTTTTGATCTGCATAGCCACTGTATCTGTCTTGGTGTACCTGCAAAGAAACTTAGAGAAACCAACAGAAACCGAAATTCTTTTCTTCAGTCGAACACTCTCCTGGGTCGTTCGGCTTCGATGTCGGAAATCATGCACCTTACGCCCAACAACCTTAATCCTGCTCTCCTTAACTGCAACAAACTGAAACTGAAGGGTAGAAACTTTACTGACTTGAGCTGAGCCCGATGATATTCGCTTCTTTTTATCAATCTGGAAAACCTCGTCCTCCTGAACCACTTTATCAGTATTGAGGACGACGACATGATGCTGAAACTGCTCCCTAGATACAGGAGAAGTAAGGGGAACTTCTGCTTCCCCTGAAAATTCATTCGGGGGAGTTCCCGTCTGGATGGTTTTAGGAATGAGGGGACGAACCCTCATAAAAGACAACGATCTAGGATGAAAGAATTCCAAATTTTTCCCTTGAAGTAAATCCTCGTAGCCTTGTGAGGAGAGATTTAATTTGTTGTAAGCATGTTTTTTGTTTGAAAAGGAAAAATTTGTGGGAGATGCTCCTAAGGATGAACCAGAGGTATCACAATTAACCTCAGCAGACAACAAAGGCTCAATTTCACCAAACTCATCAAGATCCATGTTCCTATCTGGGCTACTATTAATGGCACTCCCTTCACCTATAGCAGACAAAGATGGGATATTTCCCCGTAATTGGTCCATCTCGTCCGAGCTAGTGCCAATTTCATCTGTTCCAGTGACATCATGACAAGGCACATGGTTCTTACCCTTCTTGCTGGAGGCCAAAGGGTCGAAAGGATAGGTGACCCGTTTGCCATTTAGATTGAGGGCGAGATGGTCAACTAAGGAATGCAGTTCACGGTTGACATCTTTGTTATTTGGGTCAAGACTCAACGCAGACTCAAAATCCCTTAAAGCCTCAGGTAAGGAATTTAAATGCCTGGAAGCTAAGCCCCTACGATAAAGGGCTTTAATGTTGCACGGATCAAAAGTTAAAACAAAATTGCAGTAAATCCAAGCCATGGAGTAATTGGAAAGCTTTAATTCGCAAAAAGCTAAGTTTAAGATAAGGGAAAATGCAAGAGAGGCAGTGATGGGCTGTTCGGATATGGGCGGAGGGCCTAGAATACATAAAAACTTTAGAGCTGATAAGTAGTAAAAGACAGCGGATGAGTGATTGCCTTCCTTAAAGAGATTATTACCTCTATCCTTTAACCTATTAACATTGGAAAAACACGGCTCCCCCATTCCCAAGATCAAATTATCAAAGACACAGTCGTCAGCACCATGATCATTTATAACAACCAACTCGCAAATATTTACAATGAGAAACTGATAGTCCATAGAGAATGTATAAGGAAAAGAAACTTGAGAAAGGAAATATATCACGGGAGAAAAAAAGTTGGAGACTACTACAACCAATCCATCCATCATCACACCACATCACCTAACCACCTCCGACTGACAGTCGTCCATGGATGAGGAATAACCACAAAAGAAACGGAAAACCTCCAATCAAAACAATAAAACAACGGAACAAGAAGCAGCACACATAGGCAACCAAGCTAAACAGAACCTCGGGAACACTAGGACGCCTCAAAACTCAAACCAATTTGATAGATTAAGAAGGGAAACAAGGCAGCCTAGTAAAACAACTGTTTGCACCTATTTGAAACTATCAAAGACATTAAACAAATCATCAAAATCTTCATTTATAGTTTTCAATCCATCATGATAAAATGAAAACACCACCTACAATAAACCAGAAGGCGATAACACATAGGGTTTTTTTTTTTTTTTCAAAGTATTGGACGGAGGAGCGACATGCTTGAAAGATTTGAAATAAAATTGAAAGTGAAATGAACCTCCCTTCAGATCACATAATAATTTGAAAAGCTTGATTAACGACCAAAAGCAACCGATGACAAACGTAGCCTACTGCTTATATCTCAATAAATCACACCAAGAACAGAGCCAAATAAGCATAGCACGTACGAAAGTGCAATCGAAACACATGCAGCAAATTAACTCCAAAGCAATAAAAAGATTGCAGCAAATTCACCCTTAATCAACCCACGAAACTTGCCGTAAAATTACCCCCAAACGTATAAGATTCGACCAAAAAATCAGAGGTAAAAAAGTGGAAAAAGACGTACCAATCAAGCGAGGTTGCCGAGATAAAGAGACAATAAATTGAGCACGGTGCAAACAAAAAGATGACGAACTCTGAAACAAGCGCAGAAATTGAAGGAACCGAAGTGGCGAAACCTAAACAAACAAATCCATGGGCGAGCCAGAGGAACCGCCGGAGATTAGCCAAAGAAAGGGCTAATCTCCGACGGTAGCGGAGGGGTCGGTTGGGTGATCTAGTGGATGGCGGCGGTGGCAGACCAGAAAAATCTAAGGGAAAGGGAAAAGAGAAAGGGTTTCTCGCTCTCTCTCTCGATTTCTCTGGAAGGATCTGTTCCCCTCTTTTATGTTCGGTTAAACAAATCATTTAATAAGTAATAAACGAGGTACATGTACAAGCATTTATAATGTCTGTATAAATTTATAATGAATTTATTAGAAATTTTGTGTACGAGAATGTCTAGTTTGTACTCGTACTTTTTTATACCATCCATCTTGTAAGATGGCGATATAGAAAATAAAGGTAAGAGCAAAACACTGTTCGTAAAATATCTTGAGTTTGAAGGGGAAAGACATACAAATGACACAATCCATTTAGAGATGAGCATTTGGTTCACATACATGTCGAAATGGATTGAAATGGAATGTCGTGCTATGAGAGGATGAATTTAGAACCTTGTACAGTTAATTATTGTTTGGTTCACTCTAAAACTATATGGAGGGGGAATGAAGTTTGAAACTTGAGGGAGAAAGTTGGTATGAAATTACAAGTGGTTGGGGTGAGAATTCATCCGGGATTCTAATTTCATTTCAAAATGTCTCAATCTATCAAATACTAGGATAGATTTAAGTCATTTCATTTCATTCTAATTAACTCCCTCAACAAACACTCATTTAGTAAATTGTACTCAGTAGTTACCTTATAAGTTGAGGTCGACTACATCTCCCACTAACTCCTTCATTCCCTTGTTGCTTACTCGTGTGATATATGTGATAGAATGAAGAAAAACAATGTCTTTATCTGACGAAAAAAAACAAATTGTCTTTCGATTATTTTTGTACATATGTTAAGAGAATAGAAGGAAGAATGTTGTGATAAGATATTGTGATTGAATGATCTTATTATGATGAGGATTACAATGAGATTAATTACAATGGTTTATATAACCATACCCAAGGCTCTTCATATTACCGCTATAAATAACAGTAATAATGAAGCGTCTTTCCAATGCCTACTCATAACTATGGGATAGTCCCAATACATCGTAATACCCTCCCGCAATCGTAAAGGCAGTACGTAGTACGAACTTTACGATTGGAGAAAAACAAGAAAATCGTAATTAATAAAAAAAACGTCTTCATCTCATCATCTTCATCTTTCTTCAAAAATTTTTTTTCTTCATCATCACAAGGTGGCACGGTAAAATAAACAAGTATTAAGACTCGTAAGACAAATTTTATTCGAACAAGAACGTTAAGCTTTTCGAACTTGTCGAATATGGGGAATTTGTTAGGAACACTAATCGAACCCAAACAAATTTCAACAAAACGGAAAAATTATCCGTTAATTACATTTTCGGGAGAACGTTAAGTTTTTCGAACTCCAAGTTTGGTTGCGTAACAACTCGCCAGTCAAATTGGGCACCACCTTGATCAAATGAAGAAATATTTTTAAGTTTTGAAGTAGAATTAGGGTAATCTTGGGGGTTCAAGGACATTTTATTTGGGCTAAAAATGGGAAAATCAGGAAAGAAGATAGTCAAGCATTAACAACTCAGAATTATAACCCTTCAATACTGGTAGTGTGGCACGACATAAAAATATACAATGATCATCCGTGGACAAAAGATGAAAACTTAGAATTATAGCGGTAATAATGAAGCGTCTTTCCAATGCCTACTCATAACTATGGGATAGTCCCAATACATCGTAATAACATAAGTAATTCATTCATTTATAATACTTTATTTTTAAACTTAGAACGATATTATTTGAGAATTTTGGTACAAGTACTTCTGAAACTATGATTACTTGCTTGCCCTCGGTACTCGGACCTACCACGCTTCCATATTATTTATGGAGGCGAAAAAAAGTCTAGATTAAAATCATCAAATATTTTGAGTTTCAAGGCAAAAAATATTACGGAGTAACATAAAACAGTAGGTCTTGCTTGTGACGGGTCGGATCTTGCGACATGTATTTTGTGAGAGGAAATGGGTAGAGGGGATAAGGTGGGCACCCCCCCCCCCATGTGCTTCTCCACTCACCCTTAATGGGTATTTTGTGAGAGAATATGGTATCCGTCTTAAGCTTAAGACGGATATCCCCGTCTTAAGCTTAAGACGGATATCCCCGTCTTAAATGAGAATTTGTGAACATAAAAATGACACGCATTGTTTAATAATTGTATGTACTCTTAAGAAATACTCCCTCTCATCCAAACCAAAGGTTACACTTACCTTATTTGGACCATCCAAACCAAACTACCCATTCCTTTTCGGGTAACAAATAAGACCAACTACTCCTCATTTACCCTATATATTTACACAATATGCCATTACCTCACCCACCCAACTAACATTAAATACTCAAGTGAATCTACTTCCATTCCAATACTACCCTTACCTTTTCTACATTTTCTTAAAACTTGTGCTCCCTCCCATGTAACCTTTGGTTTGGATGGGAGGGAGTATTGTGTTGCGATTTTGTTTACTTTACTAATTCGCTCATCTACTAATTTTTCCAATTGCAATGTGTTTTCCAAACTTCAAAACGTAGCTCAACCATTGCGTGATGTAGTCAAACTGTCAAAACATTTGAACATGACTATTAGGTTAAAGATTTTGAAGAACATAGTTAAAGTAAGACTTTAAGAAACTAGGATTAAATAATTATATTCTAAGCTAATGAAATCAGAAAGAAATCATCCTTCTTCAACATCACATGCGATAGTATGCTTAAAGAAAGAAAAAACAAATTTTGAAAGAAAAGAAAAGAAAAGATAAAGAGCGAAAGTTGAAAATGAAAACCAGTACGCGTTGTTAAGAACATGCCTTCATGACAAGGAGGTATGGCCAAATATATTGACATAATGAATAGTTGTTGTCAATTCTACGCAAACTTTTTTCCCTTTTCTCGTAGGATGGGTATATCCGCCTTAAACTTAAGACATATCAAGTGGTAAGAATAAGACAAACGCAGAATGTATTGAGAAAAGTAACTGATTTGTCTTATATATATATGCTCAAAGGAATGATATTGATAAAGTGTAGTTAATATGTTCATTGTATGTTCATTGTATAGTCATTATTCCCCGTCCCTTTGTATCCCGTCTCCTTGTATTCCTCCCTTAATTATCTAGGATAGTTACATTGTATATCTCTATATATTTCCATGTACTTACATCAATATAATTAACCTTTTACCTATTCACATGGTATCAGAGCTTTAAATTGTGTAAAAATTTGTAATGAGTAAGATTTATGTCGGATAGGAAATAGCCATATATATTTAGTATAGTGATCGACGAAGATAATATAGTATTTATAGTTGTCAAACGAGTAAGTGGGAGAGGTCCAAACATCACTAAAAATTATTTCTAGGGGTGAGTGACTTTTTAATGACGAAATGGAAAATGGGAGTTTGTGACTTTTGTAAATAGAACACGAGTGACAATTTTCATTAATTTTATTAGGCAATGATAAAGAAGACATTATTTTTTGTAAAACTGAAGGGTGAGGGTGACCAAAGCGGTGATGGAAATCGCCCCCTTTGAGCGTTATAGCTAAGGCTTGCGGAGACGAGTCAATCGGTCAGTAGTAGACATCGTCACGTGTGGGCCCCGTAAGAATAGTGGCTTTAGTGTGAATATCCTGTACAAGAATAATACAAGTGGGTAAGAAAGAGATTATAACATTGTTTTCAACACAAAATTTTGAAACAGAAATTATATTCTTGTGCATTGAAGGAACACAAAGAACATGAGACAGAGAGAAAGCACGAGAGGAAGAGTGAAGAGAGGTGGAACCCGCGTGGGAGATGGGGAGGCCGGATCCGTCACCAATGACGATCTCATCCGTGCCGTCGTAGGGAGAGTGAAGGGCAAGGTTATTGAGATCGGAAGTGACATGGTGGGAGGCCCCGCTGTCAAGGAGCCAAGGGGAGGTTGGGACGACCGAGGTTAACTCAGTGGGGTTCGCATGAGGCTTGAATTGGGTGGTGGTGTAGGGGGTCCGACGAGGGATAGTGATGGTGGGGTGGAGGTTTTTGAAGGTGGGGCAGTAGTGGAGGACATGACCGCGCTCGTTGCACCACTGACAGCGGCCACAGAAGTGGTTTTGGGAGCGAGGGCGGCGGTGTGGATGGGTTGTTTGACTGGTTGTGGGTATTGGTTTTTGGCTGGTAAGGGCGGGACGTGGTGGCTAAAGCCACGACAGGGCCTGGATTGTTGAGGGAGGCAGATTCAATTTGGATAGCGAGTTCACGATTAATCATTTTTTCATGTAACTCGGGGAAGGAGATGGAGGTGTCCCTGGCTTGCACGGCGTCAATTGTTTGAAGCCATCTCCCCATCCATGGCTACCATTCCCAACCAAAATGAACCCACTAAACCTCTCCTCCACCTCAACGCCTCCACCGTGGAAAAACTGACCCCTTCCACCTACTCTCAATGGCGGCTACAACTAGAGTCCCTCCTCATGGGATACTCCCTCTCGTCCTTCATTGACGAGACTCCTCCTCCTTTGAAGATCGTCACAGCCGCGGACAAGACCATATCCCCCAACCCCGCCTTTGGCACTTAGTTTCAACAAGATCAATTACTATTCGGATCGCTAGCAGGTACCCTTGACAAAACCATAGCCCCACTCATTACCGGCACCAAAACCACCCGTGAGGCGTGGATGGTCCTACGCTCCACCTTTGCCTTACCTTCCCGTGGTCACATCAAAAAACTCCGTTACCGTCTCAAATCTGTGACTCTCGGCTACTCCACCATCTCCGAATACATGACCCAAAATCAAGACCATCACCGACGAACTAGCCTCCCTCGGATCTGCTCTCCCAATTGAGGACATCACTGACCATGTCCTTGATGGGTTTGACTCCCGGTACCGCTCTGTCAACATACCGCCCTCTTAGCCAACAAAACTTGGACCTTAGTTCCCCCTCACCCCTCTTAAAACATCGTGGGTTGTAAATGGATCTTTTGAACCAAATACAAGTCCGATGGTACCTTGGATAAGCACAAAGCCCGTCTTGTTGCAAAAGGTTTTCACCAGCGTCCCTCTATTGACTACAACGAAACCTTTAGCCCTGTCATAAAACCTGCTACGATCCGTCTTGTACTCACTCTTACGGTTACCAAGTGCTGGTCCTTACGCCAACTAGACATCAATGATGCCTTCCTTCAAGGCACCCTCACCGACACTGTTTACATGGCTCAACCACCGGGTTTTGTTGACCCCCATCGCCCTAACCACGTGTGTCACCTCCATAAAGCCCTCTATGGTCTTAAACAGGCCCCTCGTGTTTGGTACACTGCCCTCCGGACCTATCTACTTAGTGTGGGCTTCACCAACTCGGTCTCCGATACTTCTCTTTTTTACTCACACTCACCTGTAACCCTGTTTGTTCTTGTCTATGTTGATGATATTATTGTCACTGGTTCATGTCCCCAAGCTGTCTCTCACTTCATTCATCTTCTCTCCACCCGGTTCTCACTTAAAGACCTTGGCACCCTCTCCTATTTTTTGGGGGTCGAGGTCCAACAGGCTCCCCGCGGCGTGTTCTTGACCCAACGCAAATACACTATGGAGCTTCTTGAACGTGCTGCCATGCATGATGCCAAACCGACCTTCCTGACTCACCTGCTCACTCACCTGCTCACTGAACTGCATATTTCCCTTCCTGACTCTCCCCAGGTATATTATGATAACATTGGTGCCACCAAACTTAGCTCCAACCCCGTCTTCCATTCTCGTATGAAACATATTGCCTTGGACTATCATTTCATTCGCGAACGGGTTCAAGTTGCAAACTGCGTGTCGTTCCGGTCGCTCAGGATGACCAGCTCGCTGATCTCCTGACCAAGGCTCTCCCTCGGCCTCGCTTCCAAATGCTCCTTCGCAAGATTGACCTCTTGTCCCCACCGTCCATCTTGAGGGGGGATGATAAAGTGTAGTTAATATGTTCATTGTATGTTCATTGTATAGTCATTATTCCCCGTCCCTTTGTATCCCGTCTCCTTGTATTACTCCCTTAATTACCTAGGATAGTTACATTGTGTATCTCTATATATTTCCATGTACTTACATCAATATAATTAACCTTTTACCTATTCACAGATATTTGACTCGTTTAAATGTTCATATAGATAAATAACTCATCTTAAGAGAGACTAACTAATTTTTATTAAGGTAACGAGATTATTACGCCCGTATTTTTGTACTTTGGCTAACTTAACAAATGTATAACCTTAAGTAACTCTTGTTTTGTATAATACTCCCTTCCATCATCGATAGGGATGTCAATGGGGCGGGTCTTGGCGGGTCTCGCCCAACACCCGCCTCACTTGGAACGAGTGCGGGTAATGATTTGATGGGTGGTGGGGCGGGGATGGGTATCAAAGGTGTTATTTGTCGCGGGTCGTGGACTGGGTGTAAGTATCACATGAGACCTGCCCCATTCTTGTGACATCCCTCGCGAAAGCATTAAAGTAAACAAGTAATATGCGGCGAAAATTAGAGGATTTTTAAAACATTTAAAACATGTTTCGCAATGATCATCATAAAACGAAGTCCAACACGAATAAATAAAGTAGTAAAGTCGATTGAGGTCGACAATCAACTACAAGGGAGTCAACGGTCCCAAAAATATACAATAAACTCAAAAAATATAGGAGTCTAAACTGCATAAGGTAATCATCGTGAAACAACGCTCGCTAGATCACATTAGTCTCACCCCATGTAGCACCGACCTGTATCTGTTCATTCATTAAACAGGAATGCCACAGTCAATGGGGTGTAACTCTGGGTTCTCTCAGCCATATCACATCAAAACGCATATAGGCAAGTAGACAGGCACATAACATCGTACATTCAATCATATCATGTTAAGTATAAGTAAGCAATTCATAATAATGTTATATAAGCATGTGTAACATTCATTGTATCATCGTCATGCATTATTGACTCGGGGAAGACTCTCATTGGCAACCACATACACACTAAGGGCTTAGATCTCACCATTAGAGACATTTGCTTTAGAAGGTTATGGACTCAACAAGCAAACCAATCATATGCATCCAACATCCAAGCATACCATACATCAAATATAAACAAACACACTTTCACGGTAAATGCCAAGCACTTAGCATCTGCACTATGCAAGACCAGACGACTCAAAACTCAATTCCTCCCGGCAGGACTACGATAATAATATGCTCCTAGTCTAAACCTGGCCAGACTCTCGGGACAAAACGTGTACCCGATTCGACATGTGGCAAGACGTGCACACACCCAAGACTCGGTCAAACACAGAAGCCGAGTACCCCAAATCCGGCAGTATGGCCAACGACAGAGGCGGAAAGAGAACGAGTGTACCTAAACTCGGCATTACGACCAACGAGAAAGGTTGTCTCAAAATCATAATATCATACTCTGGCAGTAAGGCCAACGGAGGTGAACAATCAAGTAAGGTCAAGCGAGTACGCTACATCCAACTGACACCACCTTAGGATACAACATTTGACGGTCGGGTCGATCAACGCATTGCGTTCGCATCCCAACAACGTCGTCATATCCCCACTAACAAATGCATACAAGCATTATGGTTACACCTCCATCCCTCCGACATTCAAGTCTAACGAGTATAAGGTGTAGCCGGGAAAGTGAGAGTTTAAAACATCCAATAGGTAAGACTCAACCTATTATTCAAGGTATACAAGATTCAATCAACTACAACATGTGATTATGACATAGAAATTGTGAAACAATGATAAACATATTAAAGATGGTCGATTCATACTTTGAAACCGCTAGTTAGACATGTGACGGTAACATATACGAATATAAACATGTGGAAAAAGCTAATTTAATAGCTAAGTCAATAGAATGAGCATAATAACATAAATCATTCCTTTTCATATATTATAATCATGGGTACCCTATAATCATTCAAAAGCTCAAAATAATAAGACGAACGTCATTTGCTCATACGGACTCCGATTAAGGCGATTCAAAAGCCTAAACCGCATATTTATCCAACGCCGACCCATCTCTCAACGTTTAAGAAGCTTTTGGGGTCTTGGGGTCCGTCTCGGTCGGGACCAGGCTTGTCTCGGCCTGTTTGGGTATGTCCTGGTCCGGCTCCAAGCCATGCCGCGTATGGGGTCAAAAGGGATAGGGAGTTGCTGCTTTAGGGTCTGTCCTGGTCCGGTCACATGTGGTGCCGGCCGGCCAGGGGGTCGTGCCGGTTGGGGACACCTTGGTCCCGACCGGTTTGGGCTGAGAAGGATGGCAGGGTCGTTCATGTGCTGCGTCCCGGTCTGGCATGATGTTGTCCCGGTCGGGACGTGTTTAGGACATGGGAGGACGCGTTGGGGACAAAGGTATACGCGCCTATTTCAATGCCGAACTCGTTCCAAGTGACAAAAAATGATTGGGCACCAATCACACACCAAACTTCACAACATGTTTCACCCCAACAACCGTCTCCAACTCAATACCGTCTCACACAATCAACATATGAACACATTCCATCCAAAAGAAGTATAAGAGGAATATATGAGCATGTCAACATAATTATTAATACTAAATGGAAGTTATAATAACCTAACTACACATAAAACTCATATATTAACTCACATGACACTTTCATGAGATAATTAACATAATAAAAGTCATTAAATAACATAAAAATCATTGATAATACATTTCACATCCAATTTTCATGTTAATAAGCCATAACACATATATATTCATAAATTCAAGTTAGAACAATAAAAATTTCAACCTTCACATGAGATTCTATCCTAAAATACATAAATAAGCATACAAAGTGATATCGAGTATGATGATCATTATTTATATACATATTTTATGCTTCCCGTAGACGCATTTTACTCGATTTACCGTCTTTCCTTGCTTATTTCTATGCTATTTTAGCTAGAATATCGATTCTGCCGCTTTTGTTATGTTTTAATGCAGATTGGATGCATTTGGAGCTTTTTTGAGATGATATAGAGCATGGCGGGGTTGGATCGTAGAAGCTAGGCACGGGAATCGAGGAAGAAAAGAGAAGAAATGAAGAGAAGTTGAAGAAACGAGCTAGAATGAAGGCTGCTCGATCGAGCAGTCCAACCTTGCTCGGTCGAGTCGTGGTCAGAGCTTGCTCGATCGAGCAGAAGGCCCTTGCTCGATCGAGCAAGTCACTATTTCGGCGGATTTTCGTCTTTTCCTTAAATTTAACCTAATTAGTAGGATCTTTTGTAATATAAAAAGAAAGCTCGTCTTTCTTAATTAATGATTCTTATACATGCTTTCTTATGCTTTTTAATACTTTTAAGCTTTAATTCAGAAACCCTAGTTTAGTTTACTTTGCCTCCGGATTTTATTCATCAAAGACGATTGTCTTTAGTTCAACTTGTATTCGGTATTTCTCAATCTTTCTTAGTTATTTATTTAATTGTCTTCTTGTTCTTTAATTATTCTTTGTTCATCCTTTCATTGTTGTTAATCATGTTTACTTTAATTATTGTTGTTGTTGTTTATATCGTTATGAGTAGCTAAATTTCTTTCTAGGGTTGAAAGGGGATCTAGGATTGTTAGAAGGGGTAGATTGATTAATTGAATTGCAATTGCATGGTTATCGTTTTAATTCTAGTTGTTTGATTACTGGCCAGGATTAATTAACTAGTCTCGCAAATTAGGATTGACACCGACCGGGTTAAGACTAAGATAGGCTACGATAATTGAATAGAACTCGTTTAATGATAGCGATCGCATGTTAATCGTAGATCTAAAGGGCATAATTGATTCGACCGATCTTGTGACCTTAGATAACTTTATTGCATGATAGTTGATTTTATCCTTACCCCTGAACAATAATCATAGTGAACCTGAGACCCTAGACTTTTAATCTCATTGTTTTCAACCTTATTAGTTTGTTATTGCTTATAGTTAGTTATTGCTTATTATTAGTTATTATTATTGTTATTAGTTGTTATTGTTTACTTTAGTTGTTGTTATTAATTGCTATTAGTTTAGAAACCACAATCAAAACCCATAAATTGTTACTTAAGAGACAAACCTAGTTTAACAGATTAGAATACTACCGCCTCCCTGTGGATTCGATACCTTGCTTACCGCTGACTATTAGTTAGTTGTGATTTAGGTTTACTTTGATTAAGGAGACGCGACTTTACTCCTATCAGAGTAACCCTTCACCATTACCTTATAACTCTTCACTCTTGTTCTAGGTCTTCCTCCACCAAGAAATAGTCATAATATAATGAAACTCATATAATAACTCACATGACACTTTCATGAGATAATTAACATAATAAAAGTCATTAAATAACATAAAAGTCATTGATAATCCATTTCACATCCAATTTCCATGTTAATAAGACATAACACATATATAGATATATTCATAAATTCAAGTTAGAACAATAAAGATTCCAACCTTCACATGAGATTCTATCCTAAAACACATAAATAAGCATACAAAGTGATATCGAGTAACCCTTCCCCATTACCTTATAGCTTTTCACTCTTTTTCTAGGTCTTCTGCCACCAAGAAATAGTCTCTCTCCGGATCTTGCAAGTCTCCACCTACACAAAGTCATAAAAGATGAATAAATTTCATCTTGAAGAAAGATGGAAAAATTGAACATGAGCAAGATGAGTAATTTATTACCAAATAAGATAGAGGAGAAGAAGAGAGAAAGAATGGACTAAAAAGGAAGGGATTTGAGTGACTAATGAATGAGATATGAGGATTTGAAACTTGAAAGGATTTAGAGCACAACAATGGTGAGTAGGGTTTAGAGGTTAGTGGAGAAGAAGGTGAGTAGTGTGCTAAAAACTTAGAATAATAAGTGATAATTGAGCTAGGTTTGTGTGAGTGGAAAAATAGAAAAGACCCAAAAGCATTTGGGAGTCTCACCCACATGGACTTTCGAGTAGAACCCAAATATGGGCTCGGAAAAGACGGATTTGACATGGATTTTACCCAACTAAATAAAAATTCTAATCTAAGACTAAACTAAGATTAGCTAATATTAATATAATATTATTAAATTTTAATTACTAAAATCGCGGGTGTTACAACTTCGCTCCACACCACCCCGTCTCACTTATGTCCGCCTTATTTATCTCCGGCCAACCTCTAATATAGGTCTAGCTAAGTATAAAAAAAATAATAACTTTAAAGAGATAAAGACTAAACTAATTAATGAATAAAAAGAGACTTGGTTGGTAGTTTATTTATTTAGCTAGATTTGATCCCTATATTTAGCAAAAATAAATATAGGTAGATTATGTTTGTACGTTAATAATCTAGTTAACTTTCAACAATCAATTGTTTGAAAATTTTATGTACTAGTTAATTGAATGTAAAATTATTTCAGGCCTTTGGCGGAGACTTATTTGTATAAGTTGTACGAGACTTAGTATGTTTTAGATTTAAGAATTTTAATTTTTAAAATTGTTTCATGAGGAGAAAGGTAATTTGGCGGGTTAGCGGGCCCCCACAGGTCGAGGCTGGTGCGGTTTAGAAAAGTTCTACTCGCACGAGTCGTAGGGCTGGTGTGGGTACGCATTATAGTTTGTGGGTGTGGGATAGCCTTTCTCCGCACCCACAACGCCCCAATGACATCCCTAGTTGTCGACTTCAAAGGTAACATAAACTTTATTACACTTATCAAGACGCATTTTGTAACTTGAATTTTTTTTAGTTACTCATTATTAAAAATTATAAAAATTTGATATTTTTAAAGCATTCATGACGATGAATCAAGTAAGATCTCACATGACTATTTCTCATATATATATTACAAGTAATACCAAAGATACTATACACTAATGAATATTGAATAGTGCTACAAAGTCAGTGTTACCTTATGAGTGGATGAGAAGAAGTCCTCCCTCTGTCTCAGTCAATTGTTGTCTTTTCATGTTGGCATAAAGACCGAGAAAATAGTAGAAGACCATTTTTTTTGTTATACTTAGTGGATGACAAGTGGGACACTAGTACCATTGGGAGGTTAAATTTCTCGTAGAATAGAAATGACAACAATTTACTGAGACACCCTAAAAATAAATAGGACAAAAATTGACCGGATGGAAGGAGTATTAAATAGGGTGAAGTTTTATATCGTCGAAAAATTACTTCAAATCGTTGACAAATTAGCTAAATGGACAAGATTTTCCCGTTCATAATTTTCACCCAACACATCTCCAAAATATTGAATACAATCACGGTAACAAACTTGTTAAATAAATCAAAACGATAAATTAACGTAATTAAACAAATCAATTCAATCCGATAATTTTGAGGCATTTGATTTATTGAGAATAAGAGTAGTTACGCTAGTTAATTAAAGGTTGTTATTAGCTAATCATGTGTATAAGCAAGACATTGTAACGCTTTTATTCGGCATTTGGCTAGGTTGTGTGCCATGTATCGGATCTCGGATTCAAAATGTTCGTCGCTTGTCGGATCGAAACATGTTCATCGCTAGAGACTGGTGCAAATAAGACAAACATACTCTATAAATTGTATTTTAACAAAATATTAAATATTTGATTAGAATGACATTTAGAAGTGTCTATTAGTATATACTCTATAAATCTAAAGAATTAAAAAATATTGCATCTTTTGGAAATATTGATTTATTTACCTATTTATAGTCTCCAAAACCCAACCTACCTATTATTTTCTAATATTTTTTGTTACGATATAAGTTTATGTTTAGAGCTACTACTGTGATATTACCCGGGCAACACCCGGACATAAAATCTAGTATTATATTGATATGCTAAATAATTAAATCTTTATAAATCCAAACTATATAGTATATGAATTTTTGTCCCAGATTAGTACTCATCATATTATTTTTAGCAGAAGGAGATTTGTGAAGCAGATTATAAATGACATATTTGACTAGTATATTTCAATTAGCAGATTTAGTAGTAGTGTTTGGTAATTAGTAAATTTTGGTTAATAGATTGTTGTATTTATGTGTAAAAGTTTGCTAGATTCACTTTTTACAATCTACAAAATGAATATGCTGGGAGAAGCAGCATATTAGAAAATAGTATATTGAAAACTCAATCTAATGTTTAAATATGTCATTTACCAAACACAAAATTAGTAGATAGATGAATCAAACATGATAAAAGCCTTGAATATGGTGAAAAATTATTATAAGAAGATGTTTTCCCTTGAACCATTATCTTCCATTAGTCAAAGAATATATACAACGTGATAGCTAACTGCATACAATCATGTATCTAAAAATAAGGAAACAATAACCTAAATATGTGCACCTAATATATTTACTAAAAATACAATTTGGGAATATACATAAGTATATTCTAATATGCTCCCTCAATCGAAGCGGGAGGTGGACGGATGCTGAGATTGAACCGGAAATCATCAAAGAGGACCTTAGGTAGCCCTTTCGTAAATATGTCGGCGTACTGATATCTAGATGGAACATGGCGAACCTGCACTTGACCAACAGCAACTTTCTCGCGTACGAAGTGTATGTCAATCTCAATATGTTTAGTGCGTTGATGATTGACTGGGTTCCCGGACAAATAGATAGCGGAGACATTGTCACAATAGATAACCGTGGCCTTCTTTATAGGACAGTGAAGTTCAAGAAGCAAATTCCGAATCCAACAAGACTCGGCGACCACGTTAGCGACCCCTCTATATTCAGCTTCGGCACTTGATTTTGAAATGGTTGCTTGCCGTTTAGAGGACCATGATATCAAGTTATTACCAAGGTAGACACAGTAACCGGAAGTGGAGCGGCGAGTATCCGGGCAGCCACCCCAATCGGCGTCAGTATAAGCACAAAGTGAATCAGTCGAAGAAGCACATAAATGAAGACCGTAATGAGTCGTACCTTGCAAATAACGAATTATGCGTTTAAGAGCCCCGAAATGCGCCTCTCGTGGATCATGCATATATAAACAAACTTGTTGGACCGCATATGAAATATCGGGACGAGTGAACGTTAAATATTGAAGTGCCCCTGCTAAACTTCGAAACAGGGACGGGTCGGAAACAGGCTTGCCCGAGGTTGCTCCCAGTTTCGGATTAGTATCAACTGGAGTACGGGCAGGCTTGCAAGACGACATATTAGCACGGGCAATAATACTGGTGGCATATTTCTTTTGATGTAAAAATAACCCGGACTTGTGACGAATTGCCGAAATACCAAGGAAATAGTTAAGCGGGCCAAGATCAGACATGGCAAATTCTTTTCCGAGAAGTGTAAGGATTTCGTCACGGAGCTGGGGCGTAGAGGAAGTGAGTATAATGTCATCCACATACAGTAAAATATACGCCATATTATCACCATGTCGATAAATAAAGAGAGAGTTGTCCGATATGCTGTGAGTAAAACCAAGTGTAGAGACATGAGAGGCAAACCGTTGGTACCAAGCACGAGGGGCTTGTTTGAGTCCATATAAGGATTTCTTTAGGAGACAAACGTGATCGGGGTGGCGGCGGTCTCGAAAACCGGGTGGCTGGTGCATATAAACCGTCTCATCTAAACGCCCATGGAGAAAAGCGTTTTTGACGTCGAGTTGATGAATTGGCCACTGTTTGGAGACCGCTATGCTGAGCACGGTACGAATTGTGGTTGGCTTTACTACCGGACTAAACGTCTCATCGCAATCAACGCCCACCTGTTGTGACCTGCCATTAACAACAAGTCGAGCTTTGTATCGCTCCAAATCACCGTTAGCTTTGAATTTATGCTTAAACAACCATAGACACCGTGTTATATTGACATTAGATGGTCGAGGCACAAGAACCCACGTCTCATTCTTAAGTAGAGCGTCATATTCGTCTCTCATGGCCTGACTCCAATGACGGTCATTAAGTGCATCGATGGGACTCTTGGGTATGGGTGACAATGTGGTTGTGGCGCAAAGGTCAAAAACTGTTTTTGGTTTGAAGATACCATGTTGAGCTCGGGTTGTCATTTGTGGGGAAGGTCGAGGTGGAGGTGGGGGAGGAGGGGGAGGTGGAGGTGGTGTCGAACCTGGGGTGCCGTGAAAGGGAGAGGCAGGGCCAGGGGTTGTCGACAAAACAGGGGAGCCGTGACGAGGAGAAACAGGGCCAGGGGGGGTCGACGCCTGATCAGACTCGGTACGCGCGAGGGGAGGGAGGGTTGTCTGTATCGTGGTGGGGTGTTTGATGTAGCTGGTGTGTGGTGTAAGGATTAGGGTCGTGGTCAAGGAATTGATAAGAAGCAGTGGGGTTTGGTGTTGATTTGGCAAACGGGAACACTGTTTCATCAAAAGTTACATGACGGGCCACAATTATCTTACGAGTAGCTAAGTCCAAACACTTGTATCCACGATGATTAGACGGGTAACCGATAAAAACACAAGGAGTAGCACGGGGGACCTCTACCCTCTCCACCCTCCGTCACCCTCTACACCGACATCCCACGCCCAAGCCCTCACCGCCATCACCTCCTCGACTTGGCATGAGCGTTTAGGACATCCCGGCCCCGACGTTTTCAATTCTTTGTGTGCTCATAACAATATTTCTTGTCGTCCTCTTAATAAATTTGTACTTTGCAATTCCTGTCAATTGGGAAAACACATCAAACTTCCATTTCATGATTCATTATCTAGCACTGTTTTACCATTTGATATATTGCATACCGATTTATGGAACGGGCCTTATAAAATGACGGGAGGGGATCGCGTTGTTGAATTATGGACGCAATTCCATCATACCCATCGGAAACCTTAGTAACCATTTGAAGGACAAGACGGGTCTCAGAGACCGGTGCACCAACATTAGCGAGTTGGTCAGCGATCATCTTGAGAGCCTGACAATAAGACGATACGTCGGGGTAGTTATCCATGTGGATACTAGAGAATTGTTGCTCCAGCAACACGGCACGAGAATGCTGATTATCGACAAAAATATCCTTGAGACGGTTCCACGTTGCTTCAGCCGTGGCACCCGGTTCAAGAATAGTATGCAGAAGATCCAGCGATATAGTACTGTAAATCCATTGCTTTATGATCGCGTCGAGACGAGTCCACTGAGCGTCTTTGTTAATCACAGTATCTTTTGGCGGTTCGATGTGATCAACGACGTCAAAAGCACGAGCAGTATTAAGGAAAAGTTCGACCCATGACGCATAGTGAACGTTCTCGGACTCGAGTGTAATCTGGACATAATTCTTGATATTGGAGACCGAATAGGCCGGGTGAAAAGGAGCTTTGTTGGGGACGTTATCGTTAGTCATGGAGGCTGATTGAAGGGAGGAAGACGAAGAAGAAGATAGAAGGAGCGGAAGGCTTGTGGATCTTTTTAGGGTTGATACCATATAAGAAGATGTTTTCCCTTGAACCATTATCTTCCATTAGTCAAAGAATATATACAACGTGATAGCTAACTGCATACAATCATGTATCTAAAAATAAGGAAACAATAACCTAAATATGTGCACCTAATATATTTACTAAAAATACAATTTGGGAATATACATAAGTATATTCTAATAATTATCAATCTAATGTTTAGCAAACACCCCTTTTATATGTTTATGTCTATCCATTATTATTCCCTAATTTTGGATTATATATATGTATAGTATTGATTTACGTAAGCCTCTTGTTATTGAACTAGTTTCAACTTTCAAATATAAAATGATCTTATAAACTCCGTAACAATTACTGTATCTTAATTCTTAATTGGCCACATATAGTTCACTATTTCATAACTGTTGGTTTAGAGTTTGAGGTAATGGGCTGAATCCAACAACAAAACTGAGGTTTTCCTTTTCACAGTGCAGCTCTTGGACATTCAACTAATCAAACACAAACTCCGTCTCTAAGTCTCTAACTATGGTGTGTATCTATGATCCAGTTGCAATCCTGTTGAAAGAAATGGAGTTCCCCACAATCTAATTCTTTATACACAAATTTTCATTTAAGATGGAGCGATCCGTCTTCTGTTCTTTATAATATAATTTGATAAAACAATATGAATGCGCTGAGTACTCCCTTATTTTAAGTTATTTTCATACATTTGTTAAGATTATGTAAGAGAAAGTATACATGAAGTCAAAAACGATGAAAATGACTTGAAAAAAAAAGGAGCGTAAGTTATTTCCAGAGATCAATCCGGACTTAGGACGATAAAAAACGATATAATAGAAATAATTTCAGGAAAAGCTTTTGATTGCATCTTATTCAATGTCAAAGTCAATATATTGTGTAGATATAAACTAGCTCCCCTGGTAATAATCATAAGAAGTGATACTCGTGACTTTAGTTCAAATCGCATCAACATCAAATTTGTCCTTGTAGTTCTCTTTACACTAAAAAAAAGTCTCATTATAGTACAACTTTGAGAAGACGGGAAGTGGATTAGTTTCTTGGAGAAGATTCTACTCAAGATTAATCGAAAGTATGAAATAAGCTGGTCATTGGGTTTTTGGATGGATTTTGTGTTGGGATATTAGCGTCAATCTCCCACGTGTAATGGAAGCAACTAATCGACCACTAAACCGTAAAAGTAAATATGAAAGCAAAAATTAAATGAGACAGTATTTGAGGTCAAACCTAGGGCAAAACCTTCCAAACCGAAAGTAAAATCTACTAGCCAAATAGACTAAGAATCCACTATAATAATAGTAGCAGTACAACGTAACCGTCTCGAAATAAATACCATTTCGAAACCCACAATAATATTAGATAACAACCTCTAAACCTTAGTAATATTTGTAAACGCCAACAATATTACTCCTAGAGTAATTTCCTAATTGTGTTAGAACACTCGTTATACTATCTTTCAAACCCCAACTTTTTAGTCACTTTGTTTGATATATATTTGTGAGATATCTTTTCTAAAAGATTTGTCATCCTTTATATACCCATGTAAAAGTGACGTTATAATTAACATTATAAATCCCCTCACGTTACAAACACATGAATTAAAACAATTCATATGTTTTTCACCTTTTTTTACGTAATGTTAAACAAAAGTATTGACATTCATTTAACACTTCTTAAGGCTACATGTATATCACCAGTTTTATGCACATGTATGTACCAACTAGCAAATTTAATACTTGTGTTGGATGTTTAACCTAAAAAATATCCCCCTCCAACACAAGAGACAACCACCCAGGAATCAACCATAGCCTCATCAAATCACCAGATGCACACTCAAATTAGTATTTGGTCCTCACCCTAACTTACTATCACGGCCAATGCACCGTGTACAACCTATAACTAGTCAATGGCGTTACTTAACCCAGAGAGGGACCTCCACCTTACCATTAGAAGGAATTTTACCTTTGCGCCCATCTGTAACTTGAAAACAATCTACTTTCGTCGCCTCTTCCGCGAAAGAAGCACGTGCACGACTTTTCCGTTTCCAGCTATCCTGTGAGGTTTTTATTGCATATCGATCCATCCAAGCGGTATAAGCCACGACGTAGCACCTACCCCCTTCATGAGGACCATAAAACCCTTACTCACTTTCATTACTTCGATCCCACATGAGCTTTACACCCACAGTTGCCTAAGTGGCATTAGATTATGTCGCAACTTTGGAACATAAGCAGCCTTTTCCAAAGTGTCCACCACCCCATTTGACATTTTGATTTTGACCACCCCAACACCCATGACATCAACAATTGAGTTATCAGCTAAGCTCAACTTTCTAATCACGCATTCTTGGAGTTCATCAAAACTATCCTTCCGCGAATAAACATGTTGACACAACCAGAATCTAATATCCATTCTTCCTTGAAAAAATTGACGGATTGCAAATTTAGGGTCATGCTAGTAAGTATTACACTAATTCTCATTTGTGACGGGCATATCTGTCGTGACAGGTCAGTTTCCCTCTTATAAGGAGGTAAGTGGGAAGACAAGTGGAAATCCATTGGATTTCCACTTGCCTCCTCCTTGTAATAGGGGATCAGATCCGTCACAAGCTTGTGACGGATATACCCGTCACTGAGACCAACTCAAATTATTAATAGAGTAGAGAGCCATGTGTATCGTGAAAACGTAAGTTGTCATGTAGAATTTGAACAAACACTTGATTATTATCCGCAAAAGTGGTCATTTAACCCCTTAATTATTGTTCAATTTTGAAATAAGCCCTTTAAGTTTCAATCATAGCAATAAATCCCCTTAACTTTAACAAAAAGTGAAATTCAACTCTAATTTTATTTTTAGCTAAAATCTTAACAAAAGTCCATTTTATATTTATATTATGCAATTAATAACACATAAAAATTACTAATTAAATTTACAAGATTATAAAAAATGAAGTTTTTATATAATTAATTGGATTATAAAATTGATTTTAGTCAAATACTCGTATTCATCATCAATCAAACAATGGAGATTAATTTCACTTTTGTTTAAAGTTATGGGGCTTAAATGGCCTAATTTCACCGTTGAAATTCAAGGATTAAATTACCACTTTCACACATTACTATCTTTAAAATTCATAATTATTTTTTGAGTTAATCATTATATCCAATTATCCATCTAACTAGGCAGCTAATCAACCAATTAGATACCTCTCCATTTCTTTCTCTCAATTACCTCTCACAAACCCTTTTAATAATAATCTCCTTTCTACTCAATTAACCTTTATGTTTATACATAAATCTTAAACCGTTCAATATTAACATAATGCATTAAATGCAATATAGACTATTGAAAAGAAGTTAGAGGAACTCTCCTCCTAATCAACTACTCCAAACATGTTTCCGACTCCTAACAAAATCAAGTAAAACATATAGAGTTCGACTCAAAAACTGAACACATCCATACTTAAACTCACATGACACATACGTCCACTTCATAGTTCATATTATTCACTCCGACATCATCACATCCACACTTCAAAATCTAATCCTTAATCCTATCTCTCTGTTGCTAAAATCCAACCCATAATCTTCACCTTTTTGTCATCTTTCTTCTAATCTCATTAAATTCTTACGCAAATTCCCACTTGAAAGTGACTTTGATTAAACACTAAAAGTTTTCTCACGAGAGTGATCGTTGTCAAAATCAACATAAAGCTGACGTAACATCCCAAAAATCACTTCTTTACTGCATTATTTTACTTGGGTAATTTTATTTCCTTCAAAGTTACCATCTTTTCTTCTTAATTATGTCAATTATGTTACTATTCATGTGTAACATTAATTATTATATTAATGTATTTTATTATTGAGTGTGTGATAATATACTAATTAATATTATTATAGTTTACATATTTGACTTTTATTATTTCAGGTTTAAAAGGAAGGAGAAAATGCAAGCATCAAGTTTTGTGGTAAAAGGGAAGGTGGGTTTTGGAGTTAAGGACCCTAAAGTTAATGGGATTGGTGGGTTTAGGAAATCAACTTCAATTACTTGCAATAATAATTTAAGATTTGTGAGTAATAATAACAATAGTAATAAGGGTAGTGGTTGTAAATTGAGTTGTGGATCGGTGTCAATGGGAGGTGGACTTGCTAGAATGGGGTTTGATCATGTGTTAAAGTCAACTTCCAAGTATAGATCAGTCAAGGCTCAAGCTGAACCTGGTTTGTTCTTCAATCTTCTTAATTATAACATTGGATTTTATTAGTTTTAATTTTAATGCATGTATATATTGTTGTCAATGAATATGTTTGATCAAATTGTATTGCTTTTATGAATGTTTTTGAAGTTTTATGGTGTTTAGCTTTTTTATTTGATTTTATTAATTATAAGATGCCAAGATGTGTGATAGTGTTTTGAAATAGCCCATGAACCTATTGAAGTAGTATTGAGTATCAACTTCAAAAATTGATGCTTGTGTGTGCGCGCGTGTGTGTGTGGAATGAGAGGCTTGGACGTGTGTGTTTTAAACTAACCCATGAACCTTGATGGAATATCAACTTATAGTATTTTAATGTTGTATTGTTTGTTGTATTTTTGATCAAATTGTATTGCTTTATGAAAGTCTATGAAGTTTAATGTGGTTAGTAGTTAGTATTTTTTTTCCCTTCTTCGGGAAAAGTTAGTTGTTAGTGTTTAAGGGGATAGTTATTGAGCCTGTCGTGACTTTGAGATGGGTGATACTGTTTAGGAATACCCCATGAATTTGATTGATCATCAACTTCAAAAATTTGGGTGAGGTGATTTGTCTGAATTGATGCTTGTGTGTGTGTGTGTGTGTGTGTGTGTGTGATTTCGACGAGATTGTGAAACAAGGGGTTTGCATGTATAAGGCGATGCTAGTCTAGTCTGGATTAGGGTGCTTGGGTTATTTTGTCGTGTCCAACCTTTCAATAAGTAAAGGTATTCAACATATGGGTAGAACAACAGTAACAACATTACCCAATGCCTCAGTGACTCTCTGCTGTCGCAGCGTGAGTGTGAGTGGGGTTGGATCCATGGGTAATCAGAAAATTAGCATGATGGTTTTTTGTTTGCACCACACAGTTAATTGAGGATTGGAGCTGAGTAAAACCACACAGGTGGGATGTCGCATAGCATTTGAAATATGATAGGCAGTTAACTTGTTGGACAGAAAGCTATGTTACCTCCATGATTCCATGAATGCAGATAGCCTGAAGAGAACTATTATTTGTGCATATAGTTGAGGTGTAAGAGTAGTTGATCAGTCATAGCTTTCAGTTAAGTACTATGTAGCATATGGAACATAATATTAGAGGGAGAGTCGGAGAGGTGTTTTTTAACGTTTTATGAATTCGATGAAGGCATCTGCTTGTTCGTTTCACAGGCTAAGTTACACACCAACTATTATAATGAGTAAGGATTAGGTTTTTATGAGTATGATAGCTTATCATTCAAGATGAACTTATTTTGCTCTTCCATGGACAATGTTTTGTGGTGGTTACTTGTTTGAAATCATCATGATTGACTTCATATACTGCATGAACAGGACGTTGCGTCTTTTCTATCAAAAAATAAACATGCAATTTTCTCTCTGAACATTTTTTGAAAGTAGACAACAAGTCTTTAGTTCCTGTATTGGGGAGGATCAGGCACCATAGGCCTATTTCCAAAGCAATATCATATTCTGCGATAATTACCTTCAGGAATTTCTGTGTATGAATTGCGCAATAACAGTGATATGGGAGGGGGTGTTTGACCTAGCTGTATATGAACTTTTTATGATGCATGATGCATCATCTTCTCAAATCCTTTCTTATGTCAATTTTTTCAGAGGATCTTGAAGATGTTGAGCCTGTCAAATACCAAGGAAAATCTTCTGTATCAGTTTTGCCGTATGTCGGTGTTGCCTGTCTAGGAGCTATCTTGTTTGGATATCACCTTGGGTATGTCATTGTTACTCATCTCCCTACAATATCAGCTTTGCTTCTACTCTTAAGCTATCTTTAATAGTCTGATTTTTTTTATAACAAACATTCAGAGTTTTTGTTTAATCTATTGACTAAGCTCATTAAATCTCTATGTTGAGGTGCAAGTTTCAGTTTGTTGTCCTGGTGCATGTTTCCCTTTCTGCCAATTCTAATTTCGACAGGTTTTTGATATCCGCAGTGTTGTAAATGGCGCTCTTGAGTACCTATCCGCAGATCTTGCTATTGCTGGAAATGCCGTATTACAAGGTAAGTCAGTGTGATTCCTTGACTGTGAGTTGAATTGTAAAGCTTTAAGCACACTATACTACTATGCACCGCACAGAAGACAATGGGGTTGATTTGGTGTTGGGGTTTGGCCGTTTGGGTTACGTTTGAAGTCCAAATTTGATACATGAAAACAATTATATTAGGAAAATGTTATGCAATTATACCTAAAGCACTTTGCATATGCTTTAAATTTTGGATCTTGTTGATTTGTATCATTAGTTTCTTTATTGGCTTTATATAATGTGGGATTGTCTGGTTAATACAGAAAGTATTTAAATTTTCTATAGGTTTCCACATACAGCAACTGTGGTCTTTGTTTCTTCACTCTTGTCACTCATTGTGTCGGTTTCTTTAATAAACCCTGTTGACCTGCAGGATGGGTTGTGAGTATATTACTTGCTGGAGCAACTGTGGGGTCATTTACTGGCGGATCTTTGGCTGATAAATTCGGAAGAACGAGGACTTTCCAGCTAGATGCAATTCCTTTGGCTATAGGAGCCTATCTCTGGTTTGTGCCCTTTCTGTTACGATTGTACTGCAATCACTACGAATATGTTGCCCACCTTTGACTTTGATAGTCAACTGTAACCGCTATCTTTTTCACATATACAATAGTCAACTTGTTTACAAAGAAAATATGAAAATAAAATGATTTGAGAAGTCAAGCAACGCTAAATTTGACATTGTACATTTACATGTATTTAGTGAGATTAGTGGTCAAATTTGAATATCAAAGTCAAAAGAGTACAATAGAAAAGGGATCGAGGTGGTAATTAACGCTTACAATGGCCACTTTTGATTATTTTCTGCTTGGTATCTTTCAGCGCCACAGCTCAAACTATACAAACGATGATGATCGGGAGGTTACTTTGTGGAATTGGAATCGGTATATCATCTGCCCTAGTCCCATTGTACATCTCTGAGGTAATGATGTTGAAGGTTTTCTCTCTCTTTCTTAGCTTATTCGGTTTTTGAAGGTTCTTAAGAAACAGTCTATGTTTTACAGATTTCGCCAACTGAAATTCGGGGCGCCCTTGGCTCTGTCAACCAGCTTTTCATTTGCATTGGGATTCTTGTAGCTTTAGTGGCTGGATTGCCTTTAGCAGGAAATCCTTTGTGGTACGACCTCATATTCATCTTTTTGTATTGTTATAAAAAACTGACACTCGTTCTAAAAGAGGTTCTAGCTGTGATATTTTATGGTAGTTCATATAGTAAATCCAAGAAGCCGACCTTTTTGCCATACTAAAACTTATGAGGTGGTGTTACTTGTGAAACGAATCAATTAATCATATAGTTACATGAGCAATGCATGAAGTGTTGGACCGCCTCATGCAAGACTCAATGCTTGTGCTATGCTAACCTTATCCGCTAGATAAGAATGTTAGGTAGGCACTTAGGCTTAGAAAAAGTTTTTTTTTTTAAAAACAAGGTTTGAGCATTAATAAATTATCCAATGAAGGTGGTAGCAGTGGCTCACTAGAATGTTTTGATTTAGCTACAAGTTTGTATTCCTTTTTTTTTAACATGTATCACCGGTTTTTTCAGTCAGTGTCAATTAGAATTACAAGTTTTTGTATTTCCACCTTCCCCTTATGCATAGGTGGAGAACCATGTTTGGAATAGCAACCGTTCCATCTATTTTCTTGGCTCTTGGGATGGCGATGTGCCCAGAAAGCCCTAGATGGCTTTTTCAGGTGCTCTCTTGACACGATCTCTATTAAAATTTTGTTTCAGTCTTATTTCATGTTTTGATAAACCAAAGATTAACTTTAGAGAGGTTGACTCTCTCGTTTGGTTTAATAATTTTGTAGCAAGGAAAAGTTGCAGAGGCACAGAAAGCTATAGCAGCTTTGTATGGGAAAGAAAGGGTCACTGAAGTGATGAACGATTTGAGAGCTTCTGTCCAAGGTTCTTCTGAACCAGAAGCTGGGTGGTTTGATCTGTTCAGTAAGCGATACTCTAAAGGTACATCTGAGAAACACACATGTGTGACCCCTCCCGAGTAACACATTTACATCCGCCAGAAATTTTTTTTTTTCCAGAGACGTGGCAAGTGGGTCATTAGGTTAAGGGTAATAAATCGGGCCATTTTACAAGTCTCTACTATTAAGGTTTTTGTTTCAAATTAGACATATGGGTCGTTTTTGGGTTCAGGCTGATTCGTGTTCTTTTAGGTTCTTGTTCGGTTACCGATCTGGTCAAATCTGCTCTCCAATAGTTTCTTGATAGAAGGGCTTAGTTGTGAATGTGGTGGTATCATTTTTGCCTCAAAATCTCGCACAGGGAAATCACTTACGCAAGTAATAAAAAAGAGGCAGAGCTAGAAATATTAAAAAGTAAAGGTTCATTATTCGTTTCGTTCTTGTTTGCTTCCTTTTATTATGGGGTCTTAGGCTATAGATTTTAATATTAGGCAAATTTAATAGAAACGTCATTTGTTAAAAAAAATTACCCTTGTGATCCAAAACCCCACTAGATTAGGCTACGCCACCGCTAGTAATTGTCCTTTTCACTGATCAGTCATTCTGTGTTATGGGTACATATGTTAATGGATGTGAGTGCATAAATTGTTGAAACACTGACGGAACTATTCCCCTAATGCACAGTGGTAAGCGTTGGTGCTGCCCTTTTTCTATTCCAGCAAATGGCAGGAATCAATGCTGTGGTATACTACTCAACCTCTGTGTTCCGAAGTGCTGGTATTGCTTCTGATGTTGCAGCTAGTGCTCTGGTAGGAGCATCTAATGTTATAGGTATGTTTGAGTGAAATACTCCTTTATTGATTCTTAATCTTGTTCAACATTTTTTCCTGGGGTTTATTCTGTAATTTGCTCCCCGGTTTAGGTACTGCTATTGCGTCTTCTTTAATGGATAAGAAAGGTAGAAAAAGCCTGCTGATTACAAGTTTTTCAGGAATGGTAGGCTTCTTGTCTCTCCCCCTAAGTCAGTTCTTTATCATTCTTTTCGTCAAAAACCTGTAAATCGTCAATGTGGCATTCTGCTGGGTTTGATGGAATATATTTTCCTGAAACAGTCTCTCTATGTTGTTAAAATGAAAGTAAGGTTGAGTACATCCGAGTATCCGACCCCCCCTCCCCCCCCAATAGCCCAACATTTGCGGGAGTCTTGGAGGCACTAGGTAATGTTGTTGTAATGGTTGGTGTACAATTTGTAGTTGAAAATTGAGCTCCAAAAGTTCAAATGATCGATCCTTTGTTTGATACTTTGATTGTATAGAGAAAATGCTTAGAACGGAGGGAGGAGGGACGGTAAAATTGGTATCTAAATTTTCAAAGGGAACAGTAGTTGCTTTTGGTAGGATATTTGTTTACTTACATAATCCTCTCATAGAAGCCAAACAAGAGATGATGATGACGTCCCGCCCCCTTGAGCGTAAGACTTCGTATAGGCAATGGGGTGAAGGTAATAAATGCTTTTCCAGACCAAACACAATCTTATTACGCTCACATGTCACACTCATAATCTTATTAATCTCCATAACCTTACGTGCGAGTTAGATCATTGCTTTTGACTTTTGGTTTACGAACCCACTATGGCAGTTTGAATGCTTACGAGTTTCGAAATTTGGCTGTCAGTAATTAGATTTTTGATTGAAAACATTCTGTATCCTCCCAATCCTAACAACATTCTTGGAATTATTTTTTTGAAGGCTGCTTCAATGTTGCTATTGTCCCTGACATTCACATGGAACGCTTTGGCGCCATACTCGGGCACACTAGCCGTCTTAGGAACTGTTCTGTAAGTCTTCCTTTCATAGATGATCTTCATTTCTTGTATCCAAACCCAAGACATTTATCTACACATGTAGACAAATATTTACTTCACATATAACTCATAGATTTTTAATTGTGTGCTTTTGAACAGATACGTGCTGTCGTTCTCACTTGGTGCCGGTCCTGTTCCCGCTCTTCTACTTCCAGAAATTTTTGCATCCAGAATCCGAGCAAAAGCAGTTGCTTTGTCTCTAGGAATGCATTGGGTAAGTAGCGAAATATTTACTCCACATATAACTCATACTTAGTCTAGAATTTAATCAAAATCTAGAATTTTCATCCATACCCTCTAAATCACACTTGCACGTTAACTTTGATATTCGACATGATCTGCCTATAATTGTGGTGGAGCAGTCCTACCATTTTCATGCTTAGTGAGTCTTCTATGTATGACTCATTACTTAGATGTCTAATCGGCTGTTATCACATATAATACCGTTTGATACTACTTTCCGTTTTGTTTAATTATACGGCTAATGAGTTGGTTTGACATATAAGACCGTCTCTTGTAAGTTTGTGTTTATTACTCCCATTGATAATTTCACTCTTTGATCTCTCGTAGGCTTCAAATTTTGTTATTGGCCTCTACTTCTTGAGTGTGGTTAACAAGTTCGGCATCAGCAAAGTGTATCTGGGATTTGCGTCAGTGTGTATGTTGGCCGTGCTATATATAGCTGGAAACGTTGTCGAAACCAAAGGGCGGTCTCTCGAGGAGATAGAACGTGCTCTAAGCCCCGCTGTTTAAGTTCAAAATTGGGTTAATAATAATCTTACATGATTTCGAAGATAATGTTTTTTTGCTGTTCATTAGGAATTTCATGTAATGAAATCTTATAAACAGTTCTAAGAATAATGTCCAAGTTTATGCGCTATTCTCAGTTCTCAGTCCTTGTTTTCTAGAGTATTATTATTATTATTAATTTTTTTGACAAATCCGATTCTATAAATTACTTTCAGAAAACATGGTACATTAACATTAGTGTTAGTAAATTGTACACATAATGTTAGACGTTTGTACAAAAATTAATTCTGCGGTCGTGTCAACTTAATCAGCTAGCATGAAAATTTTCAAAAATGATAAAGCTAATAAGATAAAGAGTTCCCATTTTTCCTAACTACCTGAAATTAAATTCAGTAAGTCTCGTTTGTGACCGTCATTTTTCTATATGGTGACCCTTAACTTTTTCAAATCTCACATGGTAACCTTGCAAATCAGAAAAGTCTAATGGTAACCCTGAAGTCCATTAATTGCATTGACCGTGACCTAAAACTTTGTTTCCGTCAAATTACACCGTTAGTTGTCATATGTGGCAGTTGGGAGTGCTTATGTGGATTTGTTTCCGTCAACTTTGTTTCCCACATGGATTTGTCATTTTTTTCTTTCTTTTTCTTTCTTTTTATTCTTCCCCCTTCATTATTTATAACTCATATTCTTATATTTCTTTTTCTTCTTCTTCCATATTCTTCTTCCTTCTTTCTTTTACTAAATTCTGTCTCTCTTCATCTTCTTCTTCTTCTTCTTCTTCTTCTTCTTCTTCCCTATTTCCGTCCTAATCCCTCATTAATTTGTTCATCCCTTTCCTAATCAAACCACCCACCCAGATCTATGTCTTCTTCAAATTGGAAAAACGATTCAATAATAGGTTTGGAGTTTGTTAACCAACCTTGCAATCGATGTGGAAGGAATGCGGTCATCAAAATTTCTGGGTCCGTGAGCAATCCAAGAAAAGCATACTTTAAATGTGAAGATTGCAATATATTTGTTAGTTGGTTAACTCACAATCATGTGATTTTTGGCAAAGGGGTATATTTGAAGAAATATTACGAGGATGAAGATGTTTCAAGTGTTGTTGAATGGAGAAATGAAGATATTCAAAAGTTGAAGAATGATTTAGATAAATTAGCAAATGTATTGAAGTTTTATGTTAAGTTGATTGCTTTTATGTTTATGGTTCTTGTAATAGCTTTCATGATTAAGTTGTAATTTTCTGAGTTTAATGAAATGGAAAATGCAAATTTGGGACTGATTTTTGGAATGAAAGCAATGGTCTTTTGCACTTGTATTACATTGACAAAGTTGGTTACATAGCTTTCATCTTACTGTTTTTGATTCATGGCAAAAAGGTTTACATCTTCATATGACAACATGACAAAAAAAAAAGGAGACAAATCCAATTATAAGGTCATACAGACCAACACATGACAGCAAAAAAAAACCTTGCAGCTTGTTCAAAATCACAGCTTGTTCAAAATGACACTCCCTTTTATCTGCAAATTTGATGCATCTTCATTTAGATGATGATGGCAGCTTCCTTTTCCTCCCTATCTTCTGTGGTCCTTGACTAGTTGAAGGCTGGACTTGTGTTGAAGACTCACCTTGATTGTTGGGTGTAAGGTTGGCTGAGGTAGAAGTCTGGGTTCCCATTATCAATGCCTCCAAATGATTCAATGAAGTGACATTGAACCTTGATGATGATGGCTGGGAATTAGTCTTTGTGCGTTTGTTACTGACCTTCCCTTGAAGTTGTCCCCTTTCCTTTGCAGTATAGCCCCCTTTACACGTTTTAGAGTTGTGTCCCATGCAACCACATTTCTTGCTGGTAATGACTATTGATCTTTTTCCCTTTCTTTGCTCCCCTGGCTCCCTTCTCCTGTTTCTAGCTGGTCTGCCAATAGACCTTCTAAGTGATGGTGGTTCTAATGATGGCACATTGAATGTTTGCCATTGAGCTGAGTCTGCAATTGGGTGAATATTCAACCCATATGCTTCCTTGTACCTCTTCACACTGAACCACTCACTCACAAAGTCAGCAGGCTCCTTACCAGCTTCTAGTATAGCCCTAACAGCATGCTTACAAGGAATTCCACTAATTTGCCATCTTCCACAAAGGCAAGTATGGAGGTTAAGATTGACAGGCAGAAAAGACCCACCATCACGCACTTCAAACTCACCAAATCCAGATGAAAAAGCATGACAAAATCTAGAATCCTTGATCAGTTCTTTCAACCTATTGATTATGTTAGGACAGATACCATCATCTGGCCAACTATCAGCAGCTGCAGCTCTAGAGGCATGCCTAACCATTGACATTCTTCTAATACCTAACATAATATAATCAAATGGCTATTTGTCACTTTAAACTCACACATAAATGAATGAAATGTATAAGGTGTTATATTTCTTACCTTCAAGAAGACTCAGAACTGGATTGCATTTATGGACTCCAAGAGTAGCATTGAAGCTCTCTACAAAGTTGCTTGTGTTGTCTTCACAACTGAGCCTAGTGTCAAACTTATGTTTAGCCCATGCTTCTTTGTCTCCTAAATCTAAGAACCACCTTGCAGCTCCCATACCACCATGTTGAACTACACTTTCAAGAGCCTTCTTGAAAGTGAACTCACTTGTAGCATTTACAACTTTCCAAAACAACCCATGCATCAATAACCCAGGGTAGTCTTGTTTAAAGTTCTTGCACAAATGCCTACAACAAAACCTCCTGTATGCCTCAGGCCATACAGTTTCTAAGGCTGGTTCAACACCCTGTGACCACAAACAAATAAACAAAACTCTATGAATAAGCAATTAATAATTAGGTTATGCTTTCAAATAATTAGGTTATGCAGTTAATAAAACTCTATACCTTTTGCCTATCTGATATTATGGTCCAGTCTTCCCTTCCAGATTCATTCAAAATTTGCTTGAGTTGCATAAAAAAATAAGACCAACTTTCTTTATTCTCTGAATCCACAATGGCAACAGCTATAGGGAAAATTTCATTATTTCCATCAAGGCCAACTGCTGACAACAAGACCCCTCCATAATTCCCCTTCAAGTGAGCACCATCCACTCCAATCAAGCTTCTACAACCTCTGATTAAACCAGTAAATTGAGCATGAAATGCAATGAAGCAGGACTTGAACTGAAGTACACCCTCTTGGTTAACAGATCCAGAGGCCAATGCAACACTGCCAGGGTTGGTAAGCTTGATCATTTCACAATATTGACAAAGTAGTCTGTATGACTCATCATGCCCATCATTAATTTATTTCATGGCAATTTCTTTCATCTTATACACAGAGGAGCTAGGCATTTTGAGTCCATACCTTTTCATCAACAAGTCATTACATGAATTGGCAGAAATGTCAGGGTTGACCCTTATATCTTCCATTAACTTCTTTGAAACCCACTTACAATTTGCCATTGGATTTTTGTTCCTCACACCATCACACCCATGGTCAGGGCTCCTTATTGACTTGATGGCCCATGTTTGGCCATTAGGCAATACACTTGCATGTATTCTCCCCCCACAGTTTGCAGTAGCACAATCTGCTGTATACCTATTACATTCAGCTTTCACAACAACCAAATTGAAGCCTTCTTGCACACAATAGTCTCTTAAAACATCCTTGAAATGATCTTTGTCCATGAAAATTTGCCAGGGCTTCAATCTAATTGCCCCTAACACTTTGTTTTCATATAACTCTCCATTTCTAAAGAGTTTTGCATTGTATCCTCCATCTTCATTATCTATCCACCCATGTTCCTCATATGGATTATAGTCATCATCAATGTACTGCAAGGTAGAGATCACAACATTGTCCTCTTTCTGAAGGTCAGACAAACCCTGCTCCTCTTCAACTTCTTCCTCCACAGATGGCATATAAGACTCATCACTTTCATCTAAATCTGAATCACATTGTACTATCCTCAAATCTCTTGACCTAGAACTTCTTGTCACTCTTGTATTACTCTCTTCAATCACAACAGAGGTTGATTTATCTTTAGGGACATATAACCCTTTCCTCACTGCTGTTGTTCTGGGGAGTTTAAATTTGGAAAGCTTAGGTTGGGAAGCTTGAACAATTGGAGGAGGTTTAAATCTGGGAGATGTCCTCCTAGTACTAATGGCCATGGATGTCACAATAGGTGAATTAGGCTGATTGGGTTCAATAGAGAGCACAACAGGTGAAGTAGGTTGACTAACTTGGCTTCTAGGCAACCTTCCACTTCTCCTTGGTGAAATGACATCAATTTCAGTGGGTTTAATAGCAACTTCATTGGGTTCAATTGCCAACTCTATCTCTTCTAATGATTCAATATGTTTACCAACCAAATTAGCTGTTTTAGGAATAGGTTTAGGGACAGATTTAGGCTTCAACACACTTCTCTTACAAGGTAATTTCTCCCTTGATGTCCCCTGTTTTTCCTTCTCTAAAGTCACCCCAACCTCATCAACATTTACCTCATCAACATTGACCTCATTAATATTGACCTCATGAACAAGCACCTTTTCCTTATTGGCCCTAACTTTTCTTGCCATAACAAGAACATGACAAGGTTCAACCTCAGACCCAATCCATATGTCAATTATTTTCTTCCCCTCTAACCTACTGAACATTTCCATAAGATCATTGTCATTCCTTAAGCATACTGAATTCATTTTATATGAATATGCTAATGAAGGGTTTGTAGGCCATTCAATCTTATCTGCTTCTACCTCATCAAACATGTCGTTATAAACATCAATAAGCAAGATCCTATCAGTATCTTCAACCAATACCTCAACAAAATTAGCCCTATAATGCAGTTTCAAGACAATATTCTCCATACTACATTCAAAATTCAACATTTACAAAATTTAGGGATGAGAAAAATGATCAACATAATAAACTGATAAAATATAGCAATAATTTAAACACAAGATAGAGTGAAACATACCTTTAAAACGCCTGATTGTGAAAGATTGAAACTTGGGTTTATTTCTTATTGATGATGATGGATGAAATTTTTTGTCAGAAACCCTAATTAATTTGACACTAATGAAATGTGAAAGGGGGAAACAGAGTGAGGGGGAAATGAAGGGTTTATAAATGATTTTTTGTTTTTTTATATGCTTTTCAATTGATGATCCACGTAATATTCCACATAAGCACTCCCAACTGCCACATATGACAACTAACAGTCTAATTTGACGGAAACATAGTTTTAGGTCACGGTCAATGCAATTAATGGACTTCAGGGTTACCATTAGACTTTTCTGATTTGCAAGGTTACCATGTGGGATTTGAAAAAGTTAAGGGTCACCATATAGAAAAACCCTTTTTTTTTTACACAAGCTGTATTGTGTTGGCTCATTTGTAGTTGGTTGAGAAGCCATCTTTCGAGGGCTACTCTTTCGCTCCTAAATTGTAGGGTAATATTCTTGTAACTAACGGAGAACCTGACACCAAGAATAAATATTTTTATAGTCATTAGCCCTTTTGGTTTTTGTTACACCTCCATAAATAATTAAATGGCCTAATTGACAAAAATGGAAGGACTACTCCTCAAGCTTAAGGGGTTGTTTGTTTAGGGAGGTTAAGAATAAAATAAATTTGATCTATTCTAATGTTTGATTGGAGCATTATGAAATGTTGTTAGAATTCTGATTGATTCTGGTTTAACCCCAACCAAGGGCGGGTTTAGAAGGGGCCACACCATGACATTCTAGAAATTACGGAGTAATATGTGTAGGTTTCACAAATAAGCAAGACGATATCGGAGCTTAGTTGGTAGGAATCTATAGCAAAATGTCTTGAGTTCAATTCTTTGCGGTGATTTTTTGTTAATAACATTTTTAAAAATGACTTGGGCCTCGGCCCATATATAATTTGTTATAGTTTTTTAGGGGGATTTGTTATAGTTTTTATACTAAATAACCGTTTGAGACATTATTTGAATACATAATCTCCGAGTAATATAATGACCTTCATATTTGTGTTAACCATTGAAGTATTTGTGATTATTGATAAACACCCTATTATTTTTATATATGTTATAAAATAAAATTATTCATTAATATCATTTACCTATAAAGTACTTTAGAGACAATGTAAAGTAAAATATTATTTATTAAAGAAAAAACCCATAAAAGACCAATTATTTTTCCACCTTTTTACTTTATCGAACACTAGTTTATAATTAAAAAGATTTGATTTTTTTTTTCAATATGGAGGATAATAATGTTTAAAAAAAAAATTGTGTCACACTTAAACAAAATTCCTATATCTGTCACTAACCTCAACCCCTTAAAATCTCATACAAACATTCCCCTCTAGTTTCAAGTACTCCAATCATCCCTTTATACAATTCTAAAGTCAAACATACAAAAATTAACATGTATGGAGTTTTAATCCATTCCTCAATATATTTCATTCCATTACAATCAATTCTAACCTTTAAACCAAATACCCTAGTACCAAATACCCCTTAAATATTAAGAGAGTTATTAACATAATATTAACTGGGTTTGGTGCCCGGCCCTTCCCGGATCACCTCTGTTGAGCGTTTAAATTTATTTTATATGAAATACATTTGTGTTTGATTTGTCTAACTCATACATTTCTCATCAATAATATACTTTTATGACATATCTTGAAATTCTGATGAGATGTAAATTTATCAATTAATAATGAGACAAATTTACTACTCCCGTGGGTAATATTATTACTTTCACAACATCTCATGTTAATACTATTACGTTGAGAAAAAGAATTATACATCGGAGGTACTACCTCAGAGTAGTATGATTTTGAGTTTTTGTGCATTTTTTTTTAGCTTTTTAAAGTTTATAAATTAAATTTTATATCTTATATATAATGTTTTTTGAGTATTATTGTAATTTTTTTGAGCTTAATGTTTAAATTAATAAACTCAAAAATTTTATAGTAAAACTATACTATACTCAAAAACTTTATTGTAAAGCTCAAAAACTATATTCTATGTGGTAGTACCTCCGAGGTACAATCCACTTACTGCTATTACGTTCACTACTCCTGTAATAACTATAATTTCTTTGACTACTCTCGTTATTCGTTAAATTCATTATTCACGTTAATTTTATCAATCTTATATATTAAATAAATAAAATATTTTCTTAAATCGATTAGTTAGCTAACTGTTCATACTTTCTCCTGTTGTTATTACTGCAACTTTTATTACATTCGTTGTTACTACTATTACTTTCACTACTTCCGCAGTCATTATTGTTACTTTCACTACTCTCACATTTAACATTATTAATTTAACTATTTCGGCTGCTACGACTATTCCTTTCACTACTCCCGCAACCGTTATTATTACTTTTACTAATTGTATTAGACGTATGTATTTAAATAAATATTAAATATTTGATCATAATGACATTTAAAAGTGTCCATTATTATACTCTAATTAAAGTATTCTAATAAAAGTACACATTTACAGAATTATGTAATATTGAATCTTTTGCGAATCTTGATTTATTTTATCTATAATTTCCAAATCCAACCTACGTATATTATATTGATATGCTGAACAACTAAGGAGGCGTTTGGTTCAAAAGGTCGGAATGAATTGGAATGGAATGAGATCCCATGGGGGGATGGATTTAGAACCCCATACATATGCTGAACAATTAATGTTTAGTTCACTTTAGAACTATCTGAAGGGGGGAATGGAGTTAGAAATTTGAGTGGAGAGGTGGCTATGAGATTCCAAGGGGTTGTGGTGGAATTAAAATTCATCCGGATTATAACTATATTCCAAAACACCCCAACCAAACACTTGAATGACTCAAATCCATTCCATTCTATTACAACACCCAAAATATCTTTACCCATCCAAACTATATAGTACATGAACTATTTACATGTTTATGTCATTTCATTACTGCCAATTGGTTTCCGTTTTAGATATATAGTACTAGGTTTGATGTCTGGCCCCACCCAATCTACCTCTAGTTATAACTTAATTTAATTTTATATGTAACATAATTGCGCAAAGAGACGTCTAACTCAAATATTTACCAATTATAATATGACATATTTAAAAATTATGATGAGATGTAAAATTTATCAACAAATTATGAGATACATCACTATTTTTGTTGTTAATATTATTACTTTCACACCATCATATATTAAAGCTATTACTTTCACTACTCATGCGAATACTATTGTTTCTTTAACTACTCCCGTTATTTTTGCGGGCTAAATCCCGTCCTTTCTCCCGTTAATTTTTTCTAGCTTGTATATTTAAATAAATTAAATATTTTCCTTATTTGGATTGGTTATCTAATTGTTTGTACTTTCTCCCGTTGTTACTATTGTTGATTTTTTACATTCGTTTTTATCACTATTACTTTTACTATTCCCACTGTCATTATTGTTACTTTTAGTGCTCCCGCATTTAATAATGCTAATTTCACAACTTTGATGGTTGATACTATTACTTTCATTACCCTCTCGGCTATTATTGTTACTTCACTCAATAAATAGTCACAAATGAGTGATTTCTATCATATTTACCACACCAGATGTTGTTATCACGACTAACAAACTTTACCTACACAATATTATTAGGCTTATATATTTAAATAATAAATATATCACTTATTTGCATTAAACCATTTTGTTACTTAGTTTTATCAAATTTTAATTTTTACATCAGTTGTGTATCAAATTGTATTAGACTTATATATTTAAATAAATATTAAATATTATATTATAATCATTTAAACTCCAAAGTACAAATTTAAATAATTATGGAATCTTGTAGGTTATGTGAATCTTGATTATGTAGTCAAACAAATAACCCATTAACATGGTTAATTTTCTTAAATAATTACTTCATACAAACAACCAATCAACCCATCATTACATAAGTCTTACACTAACCCTTAATAAAACTACTTAAATTACCCCTATCATTACATAAGTCTTACACTAACCCTTAATAAAACTACTTAACTTACCACCATTAGTTTCCTAAACTAGGTTATTTTACTTAATAAAATACTCGTCCCTGTTACATTAACCCCTAATAAAAACCACTTAAGTTACCCCCATTAGTTCCCTAAACCATTTTACTTAATAAGCTACTTCTCCCTTTTAACTTTCCCGACTTCTACAACATTCTATCAATGATATCGCTGATGAACTTGGCCAAAGCAGCAATTAGTTTCCATGGCAGGGGAGTGAACTCAATAATCGCTTCTTCTTCCATGACATAGCAATTCCAGCTACTAAAACCAAAATGAAAATTATAGAATCTTGTAGATTACGTGAATCTTGATTTATTTATCTCATATAGTTTCCAAAACTCAACCTTCTTATATTATATTGATTTAATTATATGCTAAACAATTTACAATTTTTTGTATCTAAATTTAAATGTAACGTTATGTTAAATGTTAATTTTTTAAAGTTTGACATTTTTTTAGGTGGGGAAAAGAGCGATAAAATGTTCAATATTAAGGAATATATTAATTATTATAATGATATAGTTAATTAAGTTTTTGATTTTAAAAGAGAGAAATATATGTACCAATAAAAGAATACCCCGTATATGTAATTTATATGATGACATGATTTCAAATTATTACTAAACTAATTCAATGTTAAATATCAACAAAATGTTTTCTACCGTATTCATCCCATTATTTATTATTTATTTTCTTTTAAAGTGATATTATAATTGTATGTAAACAAATGTCACGACTTTTGTGACAAAATACTGATAAAACATGGCAAAAATAATTCTAGTAAATTGTGGGCAAACTTAAATATGTTGTGAATATATTGTAAATATATTGTAACAATATATTGTGGAAATATACATAAAGGTAATGGATTATTTTGTATTATGGTGCCTTTTTATTTTCGTTGGAGACATGTCTTTAATTCTTATTTTTACAAGGCTAAACAGTGCAACAACAATTGCTACACTTGGTCAGAAAGGGAGATGAATGACGCATTTTCCATATTGTAAATATATCTTATACGAGTGTAAGCACCCGAAAAATGGAGATCCTATCTAATTTACACGTAAGATAAAAGAAGTCTGATATGACACCGGCTAGCAAATCGTTGACGGGCGAAAGGAGACAGAACATAATACTTGTTATATGTCGATATCTCATCTACCTTCACTGAGACTCTAAACTTAGAATTATTTACGGAGAACTAAAGACTGACAATATTTTGCTACGTGAAGATTTTAAATCAAAGATATTGAATTTTGGAACGGCTAGGATATTTTGTATCAATCAAGATTAAGTCAACACTTGAAACTCGGTAAGTAATCCATTTGTTTGTGTAATTAAAAGGTTTCATTAAATTTCTTCTAAAATTTGGTCAGTAATAAGCGTTATTCAACTAATTTCTTCTAGTCTTATTCTTTTTCATTGTAGTGGCTACATGTCTCCCGAATATGTTATGTACGGAGAGTTTTCCGACAAATCGGACATTTACAGTCTCGGAGTCACGTTGTTGGAGATTATAAGTGTAAAACCCCAATTTACCCGGCCAAGGTAAATGAAAGTGCTACCATCTCGGTTTCCCGAATTAGTACATATCATGACGTCAATCCCAAAACAATTCATTCATTTTATTACGTGAAGGTACAAAAGATACAAATTAAACTCGACAAAACGACTCAACTAATCACTAGCACTCGAATATCGTCCGCGTCCAAGCCCGCCATCATGAGCTCAACAAGAAAACATCATAAACATACATCTGCCAACCACTACTCACCATACGCCGGAAATATCGTATGGATCACGGTAGATTTTAAAACAATTCCAATACACGGTAAGTCAGCATATATATACATAATCAATCACAATCGATATCGTAATACAATCATCACACATATCCGGTGCCATCAAGTAGTGCACCTCGTTGCCATCAAGTAGCGTACCCAAACCACCAATCGCGGTGCCATAAACTAGAACACCGCCGTGTCCAGGGCACACCGTAGACAAAATGGGCCCTACCGTAGCACATCAGGACAAATTTCATGCCATAACTATGTGCACTGTCTCTTCGTTAATGGGAGCATGAAGAGCGACCTACAGAGTCTATGGAGCCGGTATCCCACTACCGCTCCATATAAATAATCATAACAAACACTAATACCAATCACAACACAATCAATCATCCAAACTCCAAACTCCAAACTCCAAACTCCAAACTCCAATCAACATGTCACAACCATATCACAATACACATCTAAGAATCAATTATATATACATCAATTGAGTAGGATTCACCTACCTTAAGCAGTCCAAGCATAATCATCGCCAACAATGGCTATCTGACACAAGAGCCAACAATGGCTATCTGACACAAGAGCCAACAACAATGGCAATCCGAGCATAGAAATCATCAACAAGCACAAGAAATATGGAGCTAGTTAAGACTCCTCTTCTATAATACAATCCACCTACAGATTCATAATAATAGCAATTACTATTAATTACTACTAAACAAGACTCATTAAGACTAATTACTTCTAATTACCACTATTTCCCCAATTCTTACACCAATTAGGTCAATAGTCACGTTCTAGGTCAAATTTCCCCAATTCTTATCATAATAATTAATTAACTATAATCTACAACACTTTCCCCCAATTTCTAGGTTAAACGACAATAATATCACAAATCATCCCACACTATAATATAACACAAAAGCCCTTGTTATTACGACCCACTACTAACCATATTATACATACTAATTGCTAATTAAACAACCCAATAAGAAACCCCCAAAAGTTAGGGCTCAAAAGACTAGAAAAGGGTAAATCTTAACTTACAAGGTGAAAAGATGGAGGTGAAGGTGAACAAATTATTCATCCAAGCTTGAATCTCAAATAAATGTGTTTGAGAGGGTTTTAGAGAAAAGGGAGAGAATTTGGAGAGAGAAGGAAGAAGATTGAATGGAAAAAAAGAATCGGGTTTTGCGGTTCTTAGACTCGACGACCACTCGGTCGAGTAACAGGCCAGCCACTCGATTGAGTCAGAATACTCGGTCGAGTAACAGTACTACTCGGTCGAGTAATCATCGCGGTTCTCAGCAATGACCAATTTCCGTAAAACAGTCGTATCTCACACGTTTCTCGGTCGATTAGGGCGTGTGTGTGACAACCCTCGCGAATGCGGAAATAAAACATAACAAGCATGTGATTTATATAGCGGAAAATACGGTGTTTTTAAAACTTTTTACATGCAAATAGAAAATACGAGGAATGTCAAATAATTACAAACAAAAATAGAATATATACTACAAAGAGACGAAGTCTCTCAAAATGTTATCCAATATCAAAGTTATTAGCAAACTAGCTAAACAACGTATAGAGGTGATTCATCCAGGCCAACGCCCGCTAGCTGACACCCGAACCCAAAATACCACAAGCAAAAGCAATACAATCAAGCAACCTGTTCATCCATGAAAAACATGAAGGCCACAATAAGTGAGGATTAACTCCGGGTTCTCCCAGCCATATCACAATAAACGTACATAAACGGAAATACAAAAATAGAAGCATGCATATATAAATATACATGTTAAGTACGAGAAGGATAAATAGGCAATTCAATATGTAAAGATATCGGTACATGAAGTATAAAATCGTAACCATCATATGATAGATAGACTCAGGGATGACACTCTTAGGCAACCATACACTCACTAGGGCTTACATCTCACCGTTAGCGGCATAAGTTTGATAAGATTGAGACTCGACAAACAAACCATGCCAAGTCATCCAAAGATCACAAATAATCAATCATATAACCATCCATTCAAACGTACAATACGTTGACGACATCTCTCACGGTAAATGACACGCACTAGCACCGTGTACATGCAAGTATGATTAAAAGGCATCCACGGGATAAAACATTGCCATGAACGCATACACGATTCAATACATTTCGTATATGTAGACTAATTTCCTCCTGGTAGGATAACGATATAAATATCCGGTCCTAGTCTAAACCTGGCCAGAATCCCGGAATAAACCATTTTCCGATTCGACAAGCGATGACATTTCGCATCCAAGACTCGGTCAATCATAGACGCCGAGTACCCCAAATTCGGTCAACCTTCACGAAAGAGGCGGAAAAGAGCACAAGCCTCATAACAAGCGGTACGCTACATGCAATGACACCACCTCGCAAGTATACAACATTTGACGGCCGGGTCGACCAACGCAAAGCGGTCGCCTCCCAACAACGTCGTCATATGCCCACTAACACATGCAATCAAGCAGTAAGGATACACTCCCCGTTCCGACATTCTAGCCTTACGAACGTGGAGGTAGCCAAGGGAATGAGAGTACAAAGCACATAGAAAATTAGTGCTCAAACCGTAACATGCGTAAAAACCGACTCAAAGTGGGACATACCAAAAACCGTCACAAAACATGCGATATAAGCGAATGGAATATCATATATTCTAAGCATGAACATTTAATAATAGAACATCAGTTTATAAGTTAACATTTAATATAAACCATCACAAACCAAGCGACAACTCATATTAGACGATATATATATATATATGTTAAATAAACGACGAAAACCGCCACATGCTAAACCGATACAAACTAAGCTTAATATTAATAAAGGAAGTTCACAGCGGGTCCCAGCCGGGGGAGGTGACCGGCGGCCGGCATCCCGGCTGAGCCACTCTCCAACTCGCAGCAGCCAATGATTCGAACAGGTAGCCCCAGCCGGTCGGCCTAGTCGGCGGCCGGTCAACCAGCTGGGGAAGTCTCAAACCTTTATTTATCAATCCTAAGCTTTGGTGTCGTGCCCAGCCGGCTAGGCGGCGGCCGGCGACCTGGCTGGGACAACATTACCATAACACTCGCTCAATCGAATAAAACAAAACCCCGGGGGTGCCCAGTCGGTGGCGCGGGCGGCGGCCGGCCACCCGGCTGAGACACCAGCAGCAACGAAAACAACAACACCCAACCTAATTCAACCTTTACCCAACTTCCTTCATGTATTCAAGTATCGAATTTCATATATATGATTATATTCCTCCAACCATATATAATTAGTATAAAGGGTCAATTAGGACATTCATGTGAAACTAATACAAAGTAGCAATCTTTCATACATACTACTTCTATTAACACATAAAACAAGTAAAGATATCGAGTAACCCTTCACCGTTACCTTTACGCGTCTTTAATCGATTTCTAAGTCTCCCTCCACTAGATAGTAATCTTTGTCGGGGTCTAGAAAGTCTCCACCTACAATTAGATAATAAAAGATGAATATAATTCACCTTTAAGAAAGACGGATAAATTAAAAAGCGAGAAAGACGGTAATTTTATTACCAATTAAGATAGAGGACGATGAGAGGGAAAGATTAAGACGGAAATTAGCGTATTTGAGCAAGTAACGAAGGAGTAGTGACGATTTTGAGATTGAGCAAGTATGGAACTTAGGTTTTGGTGGTTACTTGATGAAGAAGAAGAAGAAGTAAGTGGAAAATGAGGAAGTTAGGGTTTGAAGGAGTATGAGGGAGTAAGTGGGAAAATATGGGAAAAAGCCCATAAGCGTCTTAAGACGTAACTTACTCGGAATCTCGCGTAAAGTCCGAAAACGAACTCGGATTTTCTAAAATAGACACGGAAAATGAAATTTTATACTAAATCTAAATTTCGCTGAAAAGTATCCGTATAATATTTTTAAATTGCAAATAGGGTACATTTGCGGGTGTTACAGTCACCCCACCTTTTAAAAAGTTTCGTCCTCGAAACTTGAGAGTAGAAAACAAAAGTATCAGGGACAAGAATCGGTTTTCAAAATTAATACGAAAAATTTTATAAGAGAAATATTTATGAAACGAGGTTCATCTCGAAAATGGTTTAAGGATATTTTCACAAGTGCGAAACTTTATTTACGGATCGCAGGAGTGCCCGTCGCGAACGAGTACTCTAGTTATCCAAATCAAATTAATGTCGAAATAGTGAAATCGAAATTCAAAACAAACGTTAGTAAGTGCAGGACTAGTCACCAGACGTCTCCAATAACAAGTCCAAACATCCAACCAAACGCAAAATCAAGGTGTAAAAGCAAAAGAAATCTATTTTCTCCAAAAAGAGGGTACAAAATCCATCTTTAGACTCCTTTGAAAAGTTAATTTAGAAACACGATATGGAAATTTGAAGGTTTTCTCAAAGATAAAATCAAAATAAGAAGACATTACACGTACATAGAGCGACTCGCACATCTCACACACAATTCAGGGTAACAAAATATATACAAAACACGCAAAAACGAAACAAATCGAACTCTTAGGGATAGGAAGATCAAGATAAAGTCGGCAGGAAGATCTACAAGAATTCGACATCACTAAGTCTACTAATAAACCAAATCCTCAAAAGAATGCAATTTACCCAATTTGCAACTCATCATTTTCAATCATCAGAAATCCTACAAAAATATTCCATTATCACGAGATTTCAAGCCAATAACCTAATTATTCAGATCCATTTAGTATCCACTAAAGTCCATCGGCACGGTAGACTCCACAACTAACAATCCACATGTAAGATTCATTACGTACTCTAATCTTCTCAGTTTTATCAAAACTCTTACTAGAAACCACCAACAAAATATTTATCTAGGGAAACATGATCGCTAACAACCACAAGGTAAAGGAGACTTACCAGGAAAATCCCTTGATTCAATTTACTTCAAACTCATTATCCTAAATTTACAATGAACTTTCTCATCCTCGAAAGTCAAAACACAATCCACGCAACAAAACATAATTATCTAAGATCCAACTAGCCTCATCCAAAGTCTCACGACAAGGGAAAATCCACAATCCATTATCGGTTATAATGATTCTTTAATACGCCATAACATCCTTAATTCGATCATTACTACGCTCGAAGCCTCAAATATAAATAGTCACATTAGCAAACTATGGTGGTTACTAATCCTCAAGATAAATAAGTTCACCATTCTAACTTTATATTCCATAACAACTGAGCACTCACTATCCAAAGCTTGAAATGAACATTTTTCTCAATCTCAAACTATGCTTCCTTAAGAATACAAGAAAATTACTAATTCCAAACCACAAATGACCAATCACTTGGCAATCAGACAACCATTCAAATCATCTAGTTCGTCTAAAACTCAAAATAAATCGATTTTCATTTATGACAAAACTCCTCAAACTTTGGTTACCGGCTTAAATTCCCTAAAGCAAAGTCTCTTTTAGAATCCACCGATTAGAAACATCTAATTCCCAATTGATATCCCAAGCAACCGTTATAATACTCAACAACAACGAAATATCATCACGCTCAACTTGATTCCCAAAATAGCACTACACTAGCAAGCTCAATAAATGAAGCCACCAAGAGAGTACAATACCACCAACAGATTCATCCTAAGGTTTAAATCCCAATCCTATTCATGTTCAAAATCAACACGAAGCTAGCTAACAACCCAAGCTATCTCACCAGAGTAAAGACAATGTCACCATGAAACTGGAAACGATAGGAAATTTCAAGGGAAACACGAACGAGATAAGATCGGACGAAAATTAGAGGGACGCTAGAGGTAGGGAGCCAAAAGCTAGATATTGGATAGATATAGCCATGAAGATAGCCAAGCAAAGGAAAAGATAAGAGAAAACAATTTCCTAGAAATCAGGCTTAGTAGGAACTTACATGAAAGAAAATGGAAAGGAATAATGGCACGAGTAAAAGGTTTAAGGTTTAATCCACAAAATTTCCCTTTTCAAACTTAGGGTGATAGCAAAGCAACGCATCCCGATAACAAAGGTCTCTCACAAGGGACCATCGTACCACAAATCATCAAAGTAAGGTACACCTAGATTTAACAAATCGATTACAACCCAATTCATCCATCCCTTCATATAACACGGATTCCCAATTGCGGAATTGCAACTCAAGCATAGTAACATTCTCTCAACTCCAAAATTTGACACATTCCCAAAGGTTTCAAAACCGAAGAACTAATAAGGAATTCTCCATACTAATCTCTTTTCAACTCCTATGGCCCACAAGATAGAACACCGAACAAAACGTCATTATCAACATCATAAGGCATCACCGACATAGCCAATCTAATCAGATTCCACTCATGACCATAATCCTTAAGTAACATGGTTTAATCAATCACGACGACTTACTACCTCAACCAAGTCTCCGATATTATGATATAAGATCATATTTTTAAATCCAAGAATTATAGCCAAGTACTTTTCCACCAAGCGTATACTCTAACACATACACTAGAATGCACAAAAACTAACTTAGTCTCAAAAGCATTTTACACCTCAAGGTATCATCCAAATATTCTCACTTAGAACAACTAGCTCCAATTTAGATATGATCCTCAAGACACTCCAATATTACTAAACTCCTAAGTTCAAAAGATTAAATCACTAATGGGTTAAGAAGTTTTAGCCAACTCATTCAACCTTACACCATAAAATACCATGAACTATCCACACATTAGTCATGCCAAGCATCAAGCATTAAAATCATCAAGCTTATCTTACTACCTTTCCTCAGAGATACAACCAATCATCAATATAGGGTGAACTTAGATCTAAACCATTTACCTCAAATCTCAAATTCATTCTAACCAACACTAACATCCCACAAGGTTCAAAATTCTTCCGACCAAGTACAATATGCCACAAACAAAAGGGTATGGTGTCCACAAAAGGTCACATAAGGAAGTTGAGGGTACAAATTGATAAGGAGGAGGGAAGTAACAAGAGTAATTTCCAAGGGGAAAAGAAGTTAGATGATAAAGAAGCACTTAGATAGAAGGAAGAGAGCATGATACATTAAGGACGAGAGAAATCATCGATGAGGAAGAAATACACCTCAATTAGGCTTGTCAATCTTCAATCTTCGGTTGAGGATACTTCTTCTAGGTAACACATGATCCACCTCAAGACGGTAGATACAAACAAACAAAACACCACTCAACACAATCAACAAACAAGTTAGAACCTAACAAACATCAAGTACACCAAAGACTACCCACTTAGGTCCTTAAGTCTACCCATCTCTCATTTATTATTTCAAGGTCAAGTAGTTTAAGTTTAGGGTTCACGTGTGTGCGTCGGGAGCGTTAAAGCTCTGATACCAACTGTGACAACCCTCGCGAATGCGGAAATAAAACATAACAAGCATGTGATTTATATAGCGGAAAATACGGTGTTTTTAAAACTTTTTACATGCAAATAGAAAATATGAGGAATGTCAAATAATTACAAACTAAAATAGAATATACTACAAAGAGACGAAGTCTCTCAAAATATTATCCAATATCAAAGTTATTAGCAAACTATCTAAACAACGTCTAGAGTTGATTCATCCAGGCCAACGCCCGCTAGCTCACACCGGAACCCAAAATACCACAAGCAAAAAGCCATCCAATCAAGCAACCTGTTCATCCATGAAAAAAATGAACGCCACAATCAGTGGAGAGAAACTCTGGGTTCTCCCACCCATACCACAATAAACGTATATAAACGAAAATACAAAAATAGAAGCATGCATATATAAATATACATGTGAAGTACGAGAAGTATAAATAGGCAATTCAATATGTAAAGATATCGGTACATGAAGTATAAAACCGTAACCATCATATGATAGATAGACTCGGGGATGACACTCTTAGGCAACCATACACTCACTAGGGCTTGCATCTCACCGTTAGCGGCATAAGTTTGATAAGATTGAGACTCGACAAACAAACCATGCCAAGTCATCCAAAGATCACAAATAATCAATCATATAACCATCCATTCAAACGTACAATACGTTGACGACATCTCTCACGGTAAATGACACGCACTAGCACCGTGTACATGCAAGTATGATTAAAAGGCATCCACGTGATAAAACATTGCCCTGAACGCATACACGATTCAATACATTTCGTATATGTAGACTAATTTCCTCCTGGTGGGATGACGATATAAATATCCGGTCCTAGTCTAAACCTGGCCAGACTTCCGGAATAAACCAATTTCCGATTCGACAAGCGATGACATTTCGCATCCAAGACTCGGTCAATCATAGACGCCGAGTACCCCAAATTCGGTCAACCTTCACGAAAGAGGCGGAAAAGAGCACAAGCCTCATAACAAGCGGTACGCTACATGCAATGACACCACCTCGCAAGTATACAACATTTGACGGCCGGGTCGATCAACGCAAAGCGTTCGCCTCCCAACAACGTCGTCATATGCCCACTAACACATGCAATCAAGCAGTAAGGATACACTCCCCGTTCCGACATTCCAGCCTTACGAACGTGGAGGTAGCCAAGGGAATGAGAGTACAAAGCACATAGAAAATTAGTGCTCAAACCGTAACATGCGTAAAAACCGACTCAAAGTGGGACATACCAAAAACCGTCACAAAACATGCGATATAAGCGAATGGAATATCATATATTCTAAGCATGAACATTTAATAATAGAACATCAGTTTATAAGTTAACATTTAATATAAACCATCACAAACCAAGCGACAACTCATATTAGACGATATATATATATATATATAGAGTCAAGTTATAATGAGTTCACCTTCAAAATTGAGTCCATGAGTCCTCATCTTGCTCTTTGGATGAAAGAGATGGAGGGACAAGATTAGAACAAGATGGAAGGCTAAGATTAAAAGAAAAATGAATGGACAAGATTAGAACAAAATGAAGGGACAAGATTAGAACCAAGTGAGTGGGTTTTAATGACTTTCAACTACATTACGAGTACATAATTATGTAACTTTAGTCATTAAAAGTGTAACTTCAACCATTATTTGTGTAACTTCAAAATAAAATGTGATTTCGAGTATATAAATTTGAATTTATGTAACTTTAAGATAAGTTTATGTGATTTTTACCTTTTTATGAGGGTAACTTTAGTCATTAAAAGTGTAACTTCAACCATTATTTGTGTAACTTTAAACTAAAATGTGATTTCGAGTATATAAATTTGAATTTATGTAACTTTAAGATAAGTTTATGTAATTTTTGTTTTTTTATGAGGCTAACTTCAGTCATTAAGAGTGTAACTTCAACCATTATTTTTGTAACTTTAAACTTTATTAGTGAAACTTCATTTATTAACTGTGTAACTTTAGTCAATTATAGTGTAACTCATGTTTAGGTAACTTTAGTCTTTTCTAGTGTAACTTCAGTCAATACTAATGTAACTATAGTCATTAATTAAGTAACTTCAGTCCTTAATAAGATAACTTTAGTCCAATGCAACTTTAGTCCATAATTGTGAAACTTTAGTACATACTAATGAAACTTTAGTCCATAATTGTGAAACTTTAGTACATACTAGTGAAACTTTAGTACATAATAGTGAAACTTTAGTACATAATAGTGAAACTTTAGTAAATACTAGTGAAACTTCAGTATGTACTAGTGAAACTTTAGTTTGTAATAGTGAAACTTTAGTACATAATTGTGAAACTTTAGTACATAATTGTGAAACTTTAGTACATTTTAGTACATACTAGTGAAACTTTATGTAGTGAAACTTTAGTACATACTAGTGATACTAAAACCTTTAGTACATACTAGTTAAACTTTAGTACATACTAGTGAAACTTTAGTACATAATAGTGAAACTTTAGTACATAATAGTGAAACTTTAGTATGTACTAGTGAAACTTTAGTTTGTAATAGTGAAACTTTAGTACATAATTGTGAAACTTTAGTACATAATTGTGAAACTTTAGTACATTTTAGTACATACTAGTGAAACTTTATGTAGTGAAACTTTAGTACGTACTAGTGAAACTTTAGTACGTACTAGTGAAACTTTAGTACGTACTAATGAAACTTTTGTACGTACTAGTGAAACTTTAGTGAATCGAAAAAAAAAAATATACAAAAAAATTTGTATAATTTTAGTACATATTTGTATAACTTTAGTACATATTTGTATAACTTTAGTACCCAAGGGTGTAACTTTAAGAATAGAATAAAAAAAGATAAATAAAAAATAGAAAAACAAGATCTAAAATATAAAAATCAACCAAAAAAAAACAAGAATAAATAAATATAAAACAAATAGCTTACACAAAAAAAAGGTTAGTAAAAAACGAATCTAACATAAAACATAGATTTGAAATAAAAACTAAAAAAAACATAACATCTAGAATAAAAATGAACAAACAAGATCTAATAAAAAAAATAAAACAAATTTGAAGATAAAAATAACATATGTAAAAAAAATATAACATCTAGAATAAAAATGAAAAACATAAAAAATATGAAAAGTAAAATACGAGGACTGAAATGGTGATATTTTTAAGATAAAAGTTGCTGGTGGTTATTTGTTTATCCGTTTTACCCATTTTTTCATATCTAAAACGAGATCGACTAAAAATTTGAAAATACATTCATATCTTAAAAAAAAAAACAAAAAAAAGAAGAAGAAAAGGAGACGAGGCGGCAGGTGGTGGTGTTTTAGCCGAGAAGAGAAGAGGAGGGAGAGGAGAAGAAAAGGGAGGCGGAGGACGACGGGGAGGGGAAGAAAGTGGCGGCGAAGGCGACGGCGCGAGGCAGAGTGGTGCTCGGAACAAGGGTGGCAGAGGAGGGTAGTTTTTTTACTTTTGCTTTTTAGATCTGAAAATGGTGGTTAGTGGTGGTTTGTGTGGTTGTCGAATGGAGGAAGGCAGGGAGGAGGAAGGAAGGAGGAAGGCAGGGAGGAGGAAGGCAGGGAGGAGGACGCGGAGGAAGGCAGGGAGGTGGAGGAGAGGAGGACGGCGGCGGAAAGAGGAAGGCGGTGAGGAGGAGGACGGTAGACGTCAGGAGGACGGTGGCGGCGGGTAGGTGAAGGTGGCGGTGTTGGGAGGAGGAGGAGGTGGTGGCGAGTGATGGTGGCGGTGGGTGAAATGGAGTGAGGTTTTTTTTTTTTTTGAGAGGATAGAAGAGAGAGAAAGGAGGTAGAAAGAGAATGAGGATGTGAAAATGATAGAAAGAGAGTGAAAAAATGTATTTATATTAGGGTTTGAAAGATTGGATTGTGTGTGTCTCATGATCTTGGCCATCCATTTTGTTTTAATCCTAGCCCTTTATTCTCTTAATCCAAGGGTTTGGATGAGGACTCAAGGACTCAAAGAGTAAGGGAGGACTCATTTGAACTCACCTATATATATATATATATATATATATATATATATATATATATATATAGAGAGCAAAGATCAATTGAGTCCACCCCATTCCTTAGAGTCCTTAGAGTCCTATTTTGGACCATTGGATGAAGGAGGATAGGTGGCTGAGATTGATCCTCCAAAAGGGTGATTAATATCACTCTCTCTCTACACTTAATTAATTAACCACTAATCTATACTAATTCAATATATAACCTTTTCCACACAATTACTTCTCTCTCATCCCACACAATATCATTCTCACCACACAATCAAACTTCTCTCTAAAAAAAACTCTCCATTTTCTCTCATTTTTCCACCAACCAACATCACCACCAAATAAAACCTAAACCAAATGAAAACCCACAATCACCCTCCGCCGCCGCCCTGCCACCACCGTCCTCCGCCGCATGCTCCCCTCCGCCTCCCTCTTTCTGCCACCACCCTCCTCCACCCCACCTAACACTAGCCGACACAAACCCCACCCCGACCCGGATCTGCCGCCTCCCTACCGCCCCCTTGTCTGCCGCCTCCCACCACCACACCACACCAACGCCCCTACGACGTCCTCCGCCGCATGCTCCCCTCCGCCTCCCTCTTTCTGCCACCACCCTCCTCCACCCCACCTAACACTAGCCGACACAATCCCCACCCCGACCCGGATCTGCCGCCTCCCACCGCCCCCTTGTCTGCCGCCTTCCACCACCACACCACACCAACGCCCCTACGTCCTCCTTCCTCCTTCCTCTTCTCTCCGACCACCGTCTTCTTCCTCCTGCCGCCAGTCCGCAGTCCTCCCTCCTCTCCTTCATCTTCTTCTCCTCCCTCTTCTCATTTGTTTTTCATTTTATTTTTTTCAGATCTTGTCTTTTTTTGTTCTCATTACTCTCTTCTATTTTTTATTATTTTTTCCTTTTTCTAATTTCTTTTCGTCTTTTTAGATCTAATTTGTCTTTGTGGTGTGTCTTCTTGTTTTTCAGATCTGGATATGAATTTGTGTTTGTGTATGTTTTTTTTTTTTTCAAATCTGGAAAGGGTGTCCATTAGGGATGAATGATTTTTTTTTCAAATTTGAGTATGATTTGATTTTGTGTGTTTTTTTTTATTCTAGATCTGAAAAAGGGTTTCAAGTAATAATGATTTCTATTAAAGTAACACAAATTTTCTATTAAAGTAACACAAATTCTCTATTAAAGTTACACATTTTATTTATTAAAGTTACATATATCGTATATTAAAGTTACACATTTTATTTATTAAAGTCACATATATCGTCTCTTAAAGTTACACATTTTATTTATTAAAGTTACACATTTTATTTATTAAAGTCACATATATCGTCTATTAAAGTTACACATTTTATTTATTAAAGTCACATATATCATCTATTAAAGTAACACACTGTATTTATTAAAGTAACATAAAATGACCTTAAAAGTTACACTTGTTGATGTCAGATCTGTTTCTTATTTTAGTTTTTACTCTTGTTTTCATTTTTTTTTTCCTAGATCTATTTTTTTGTGAGTGTGGGTTGGTTTGTGGTGGTCGGATTACAGTTACACTCATAGAGGATTACAGTTACACTCATAAAGTATTACAGTTACACTTATAAAGTATTACAGTTACACTCTTAGAGAATTACAGTTACACTTATAAAGGACTACAGTTACACTTATAAAGGACTACAGTTACACTTATAAAGGACTACAGTTACACTTATAAAGGATTACAGTTACACTCATAAAGGACTACAGTTACACTCATAGATGACTAAAGTTACATTCATAAATTTGTAGTAAATTACATAAACTCAACATGTAATAAAATTCAAAAAATTCCACTCAAAATGACCAAAAATAACTAAAGTTACACTCGTAAAATATTAAAGTTACACTCGTAAATCATCAAAGTTACACTTGTAAAATGTTAAAATTATATAAATTCAAATTTTTATATACAAAACCGTCTCAAAAAAATTAAAGTTAGACTCGAAAATCAGCAAAGTTACACTCGTAGAATGTTAAAATTATATATATTCAAATTATTATAGAGAAAACCGTCTTCAAAATTTAAAGTTACGCTCGAAAATATTAAAGTTACACTCGAAAAGCATCAAAGTTACACTCGTAAGGTGTTAAAATTGTTTAAATTCAAATTTTTACATACAAACCGCCTTAAAAAGTTAAAGTTACACTCTAAAACATTAGAGTTACACTCGCAAGCATCAAAGTTACACTCATAAATCTCAGCAGCTCAAAAGTGCTCAAAAGTGCTTAAAAGTGTTTAAAAAATGATTAATGTAAGTTAGAGAGAGAAAGTTAATTAATTAGTGCATAAGTAATTAATTAGTGATAAGTGTATTTTTTAATCTCCCAAATCTCAGCCATCCATCTCCCTCATCCAATGGCTAGGATGAGGACTCAAGGACTCTAAGAAAATGGTGGACTCAATTGAACTAAGCTCTATATATATATATATATATATATATATATATATATATATATATATATATATATATATATATAGTAATGGGATCAAATGAGTCCACCCCAAAAGAGTGAGTCCATGAGTCCTCTTAGAGGCCATTGGATCTTGAAAATGGATGGCTTAGATTAAAACAAAAAAAAGGTCATTAGAGAGGTGTTTAACCTCACTCTCTCACTACCATACTAATTAAACCACTAATACATTTACCTCACCAAATTATTTCCACACAATTCATTCATTCATAAACACTTCCTTCTTCTCTCTAAAACTCTCTCCCACTTCTCTCTAAAACACTTCTCTCCTTCTCCCTAACTTTCTCTCTTCTTTTTGCCGTCAGCCACCGTCGGCCACCACCACAAACACCCAAAAAAAAAAACTAGATCTACTACCAAAGAACCCCTTTCACCACCAACCACCACCACCACTCACTGTCTCCACAATACACCACCACCACCGACGGTGGCCGACGACCTCCCTCCTCTTCTTCTCTCGCCACCCTCCACGGCGACGGCTCTCTTCCTCTTCCTCTGCTTCTCTCCGTCCTCTTCACCGCCTTTCCCTCCTCACTGTCTCGCCCTCCTCACCGCCTCCTTCCTCTCTTCTCCATTTTTTCAGATCTGAAAAAAGCGGGACTGGTTTGGTGCGTGGTGGTGGTGGTTTCGGGGCAGTGGGGAGCAGTGGTTTGGTGGTGGTTTTTGTTGGAGTGTGTGGTGGTGAGGCCGTTTCCCACTCTTCATGCAACAACCACGAGAACACCACCCGAAACCACCACTCAAACTCCCATTTTTTTCCAGATCTGAAAAAAAAAATATATACCTATCGCCATTTTCGCCGCCTTCGACCGCCTTCCGCCTCTCTATTTTCCTCTTTCTGTTTTTTTATTGTCCCAGATCTGTTTTGGTGGTCAGAGGTGGCGGTGGTTGGTGGGACAGTCAAGGGGTCGTCGTGCGGTGGTTGTGGCTAGTGGGTTTCAGATTCGTTTTTTGTTTCTATTTTCTTTTTCTTTTTCTTCCACTTTTCAGATTTAGTATTTTTTTTCCTCCACTTTTGAATCTACTAACAATAATTTTGAAAAACTAATAAACACAATTTTTAGATCTACCTTTTTTTCTTATTTATTTAATTTTAATTTAAGATCTACTAAATAAGAAGTAGATTTCTAAAAAAAAATCGTATTATCTCGTTTTTTAAGTGACAAAAATATTTGTGGTTGTTATTATTGGCTGTTTATTTAGTTTTATTGGTGACGAGGACATAGGTTGTTGATGGACTGAAGTTACACACTCAATGGACTAAAGCTACACTTTCAATGAACAAAAGTTACACCCTCAATGAACTAAAGTTACACTCCAATGAACAAAAGTTACCCTCTCAATATACTAAAGTTACATTCTGAAAAGACTAGAGTTAAACTTTAAATTGGTTAAAATTTCAAAATTTCAAAATAGGATGCCCTAAAATTACTTTGTAAAATAAAATTACATAATTGAGGATTAAAGTTACACTTGTAAAAGGCTAAAGTTACACTGTAAAATATGAAAAAATGTCAAAAACTTGTCTTGAAATCATTTTTTTAGTATAATGTTACATATTTTTGGGTAAAAGTTACACTCTAAAAACATATTAAACTCACTTTGTATTATAAAGTTACATTGTTTTGGATTAAAGTTACACTTGCAAAAGGTTAAAGTTACAGTCTAAAAATACGTAAAATGTCAAAAATTTTCCTTAAAACTACTTTTTACTATAAAGCTACACTATTTTGGATTAAAGTTACATTTTTAAAAGGCAAAAGTTACAATCTAAAAATACGTAAAATGTCAAAAACTTGTCTTAAAATTATTTTTTAGTATCAAGTTATACTATTTTGGATTAAAGTTACACTTGTAAAAGGTTAAAGTTACACTATAAAAATACGTAAAATGTAAAAAACGTGTCTTCAAATTATTTTTTAGTATCAAATTATACTATTTTGGATTAAAGTTACACTTGTAAAAGGTTAAAGTTACACTCTACAAATACGTAAAATGTCAAAAACTTGGCGTAAAATAACTTTTTAGTATAAAGTTACACTTTTTTTAATTAAAGTTACACTCGTAAAAGATAAAAGTTACACTTGTAAAACTGTACACTCGTAGAATAACAAAATTTATACTTGAAAACAAAAGTCTCACCATAAAATGCTAAAATGTCATCAACTTTAAGCTAGAGAGAGAAAGACAATTAATTAGTGGTTAAGGAATAGATTAGTGTATTGGTTACTTTTTGCTTCTAATCTCAACCATCCATATTGAAGGATCTAAAGGCTCATAGGAGGACTTATGGACTCAAAAGATATAATGGACTCATTTGAACCTTTCTCTATATATATATATATATATATATATATATATATATATATATATATATATAACGTAAACCTTTTAACATTCAGTCAACGGTCACAAGCTAAGTAATTAATATAATCCGTCACAAGGCACATGGAATAATATATATTAATATATATATATAAGTCTCGTATAAATTAACTCCTATCGATAAATTATAAGTTAAATAAACAACGGAAACCGCCACATGCTAAACCGATACAAACTAAGCTTAATATTGATAAAGGAAGTTCACAGCGGGTCCCAGTCGGGGGAGGTGACCGGCGGCCGGCATCCCGGCTGAGCCACTCTCCAACTCGCAGCAACCAATGATTTGAACAGGTAGCCCCAGCCGGTCGGCTTAGTCGGCGGCCGGTCAACCGGCTGGGGAAGTCTCAAACCTTCATTTATCAATCCTAAGCTTTGGTGTCGTGCCCAGCCGGCTAGGCGGCGGCCGGCGACCCGGCTGGGACAACATTACCATAACACTCGCTCAATCGAATAAAACAAAACCCCAGGGGTGCCCAGCCAGTGGCGCGGGCGGCGGTTGGCCACCCGGCTGAGACACCAGCAGCAACGAAAACAACAACACCCAACCTAATTCAACCTTTACCCAACTTCCTTCATGTATTCAAGTATCGAATTTCATATATATGATTATATACCTCCAACCACATATAATTAGTATAAGGGGTCAATTAGGACATTCATGTGAAACTAATACAAAGTAGCAATCTTTCATACATACTACTTCTATTAACACATAAAACAAGTAAAGATATCGAGTAACCCTTCACCGTTACCTTTACGCGTCTTTAATCGATTTCTAAGTCTCCCTCCACTAGATAGTAATCTTTGTCGGGGTCTAGAAAGTCTCCACCTACAATTAGATAATAAAAGATGAATATAATTCACCTTTAAGAAAGACGGATAAATTAAAAAGCGAGAAAGACGGTAATTTTATTACCAATTAAGATAGAGGACGATGAGAGGGAAAGATTAAGACGGAAATTAGCGGATTTGAGCTAGTAACGAAGGAGTAGTGACGATTTTGAGATTGAGCAAGTATGGAACTTAGGTTTTGGTGGTTACTTGATGATGAAGAAGAAGTAAGTGGAAAATGAGGAAGTTAGGGTTTGAGGGAGTATGAGGGAGTAAGTGGGAAAATATGGGAAAAAGCTCATAAGCGTCTTAAGACGTAACTTACTCGGAATCTCGCGTAAAGTCCGAAAACGAACTCGGATTTTCTAAAATAGACACGGGAAATTAAATTCTATACTAAATCTAAATTTCGCTGAAAAGTATCCGTATAATATTTTAAATTACAAATAAGGTACATTTGCGGGTGTTACAGTGTGACCTACCGTTGGAATCTTAAGAGGATAATATATCCCCTAAAATTAGAATCACATTATTCTTATGTTTAGATATCAAGTTAGGACAGTTTAAAGATGACTCTTCTATAGACAGACATTAGAACAACTCCACTAAGCCTAGTATAGGTTATACTCGGTCCTCTTATAGTCATACCTCACTCCGAGTAGACTCATCAAACCCGAGGGTCCTCTCATACATCCCAAGAATTCTTTGCGTTCCCAAAATATCCGGGTATTAAAATAAGTGGCAGAAAAATAGAAGCTTTCAAGATGAATATGGTTACGGTGTTGTGGTAAATTCAAGCGATTTTAATTTTCGTTATTTTATTTATCATATTAAATTAACTATTAGTATCAGCCTGAAAAATAACATGATTAGATCGGTTCAAAGAACTAGTTAAGACCCAAAAATAATCGTCGATTTTTCGACCAGGGAAATAATTTGTTGCATAAGAGATCTAAGGTCTACCCAAAAGACACTACACAAATGATCTCCAAGATTATTTATAACATATTAGTTGATTTCAGGCTTGAAAATTTTGGGAATGCTAAAATTATTTTCGTTGATCGATTCGTTAGTTTTCTAGCCAAGTTTTGATCATCAAATCTTCAAATGTAAACATGTAGCTCTGCTAGGTGTTCAAGAACATGTGCCTGATAGGCCGTCCATGGTGAAAGTTATTTCCATGCTCGAGATCGAGGAAATTGGAAATCTTCCGCAATCAAAGCCTTCTAAGACTCCTGAACATCACAAATTCTTATTTCAGACGGACCATTTCCGTCTGAAAAATAAGACGGGATTATGTTGCCACTTTTTGATAAAATGTAACCACAGCTTATATCAACTTGTTTTCAATAGTGGTTACATCTAACTGTAAAGTGGTTACAAAATCCCGTCTTATTGTTTCAGACCAAAATGGTCCGTCTGAAGCAAGACCAACTGCCTGAACATAGTCAACGACATGGTTCAAGGTTCGCGAATTTAGTTTCACTGACAAGTAGTTAGTAATTAAAGAGATACCATTAAATGATTATCTTTTGTAGTTTCTGACTTCGTTCACTTGAACATTAAGCTAAAAAAAATTAAATAACTCAAAAACATTACATCTCAGTTAAATTTGAGTTTTGACGTCAAAATATTAAAATGCAACTTACAAAATTGAAAAAATATAGAAAAAATACACTAAAGTCCGTTATATTTTAGGTCTAATCTAGTACATCAGGTATACGTGTTTTTCCCATATTACACTGAAGACTCTCCATTACCTCTCATTTAGTTATACTCTCCCTCCCTTCCTTCCTATATCTCTTATTCATGGTATTTACTTTCTAACTAGTTTTGCTTCCCGTGAAATTCACGGATTCGTTAATGGTTTACGACTTTTGACTTCTTCGGTTTCTTTTGGTCCTACCTATGGTGAAATAAAATATATTAAGTGATTTAAAAATTACATCTGAGATACTACTACGTAAATGTTTTTTATGAAATTGACAACTTTATCTTTCGCTTCTGGCGATAAAAAGGGAACATTTTACACTAAAACACAAGTACACAACCATAATTCCTTGTCAAATAAGAGAGAAAACGTCTAATGACACAATTAAAAATAATTCTTAACATTTCTAGCAGATTATTAGAAATTTAAGTAATATAAAGATTTATTATAAAAGTTATAGTTGTATTTTTCTTTAATTTAAGATTTGTTAGCTTCACCTTTGTTATAAACATTGAATCTTGTACATGGTGATCGGTGAGTATGTTACGTCCATGTTTTTCCGAGGTAAACAAACTGCCTCTTAATATTATACATACTCTAGAATTAGATGTAGTTGTTTAATTTGTGTTTGTTGATCACTAAGTCTTTCTTGTGACGGGACGACCCGTCGCAAGCTTGCGACGGGTCAAATCCCCCTCACAAAGAGAAGTGGCAAGGCAAGTGGGTGACAAAGGGTCACCCCGTTACAAATGAGAATTTGTGTTTGTTGATGGCTATCCATAGTCATGGTTTATTGTCAAATGGCTCATTCCTAAACAATGCACGGAGAATGTCGTTCAAATGAATACATTCCACTTTAGAGACTTATAAAAACTCTTGTTAGCCTTAGAAACTCTTAGTTAATATTAAAGGTTGACATATATCTCATATGAATTTAATCAATGTGCATCCTCAACCAACTTAAGCTAGTGCTATCCAAGCCAATTTTAGCCAATTAGTTCTCCCTGCAATAGTGCAACTCTTATGTATTGATATCTCATACTCGCGGAACCCTTGACAAAAATCAATACCAAGAGACATTAGTAAACGGATATATTAGTCAAATCTCTGTAACAAAGTAAACTACAAATATTACAAAAAAAAAAAATTCCATGTGATTTCAAATGAGCTCTTCCTCGCCCTACTAAACTATGTCCTTATAAATTATATCTGCAAATTTAAAAATCTTGCTAAATCCATAAATTTAGATTATACGACAATAAGTAGATAATTAATCTCAACAAAACTTAACTATCACATGATAGATTATTAGGGGTTGATTAAGATTCACATATAGGCTCGATCAACACCTGTCAAAATATAAAAAAAAAACATTAGCATTGAGAACCTTGTTACATACAATGACAAAAACCACACCTATTGAGTCTATATTCAAAAGCTTGAATCACACAATATATTATTATAGTAACATACTTACATACACTAAGTGAATCATACCGTAGTAATTTGCGTTAATAAGAAGAAAATAGGCGAGTCATCTAAAGTAGACATGTGAGCGACCCGAGTGTAATAAATATTTGTTTAATGAAAATAAAAGGGGATTAGGTAGAGTTGGGAGTGTTTCGAACTGCAATTTATAAGGGAATCATGTGACTATAGATCAAGAAAGTAGAAACTAAATCATTTAAGGTGGAATTTCAAAAGATGGAAGATGAAGAAGCTAATTATTAGAGTTTAATATATATGAGTAATTGACTAATCACTAAGAGGAAGCGGAAAGGTTGGAATTGCATGTAGTGACGGGTAAGAAAGATGTTTGTTGGCATACTTGGTTGGAAATGTTTTTTCTTATTGTGTAAGGGGTTGCCATGTGGCATGCTCAACTTGCCTTTTTATATTATTTATAGATTATACTTATGATTAGTAATTATACGCTATTAAGTAATCTCATATTAGTCAGAGGCGAACCCATAAGGTAGCAAGGGGTAGCAGCCGCTACCCCAAGCCCGAAAAAATAAATGAGAAAGACGACTTTTTGCTACCCCGTACATGGCTGGCACTACAGAATATTATTTATTAAAAGCGTAATAGAGGCAGTAAGATGGCAGTGCTGAAGTGGTATAGTTGTGGACTTAATCCTACTCATCTAGACCACCCGTGATCAAGCCTCCTAAGAAGCAATTTTTTGTTTTCCTTCAAATTATTAGTTGTTATTCCCTCTGTTTCAATCATTTATTTACCCATTTTATTTTTTATAAGTGCTATTTTAATTAAAAGTAAACAAATAATTGAGACGAATAATGTAATTTATTTTTTAAATTATAAGTTGTCGCACTTGTATTAATAACAATTGTATACGAGTTGTTCACGTATTGGTCATCCGAAGTGCTAAACTATTAGGATTTAGGGTTCAGCCGCAATAAATAGTTTCAAAACAATAAGCATGAAAAAAAAACTTTTCAACTAAAAAAAGTTATTTAAAAAAAAATATTTATTCATCCGTGTTTCTTTTACCAAGAGGAAATGTTAAAAAAAATTCGCTACCCCATATATAAAATCCTGGGTTCGCCCCTGATATTATTAGTGTTGATTGTCGATGTAGGTGGATAATAAGAATATGTGGGGCAACAATTGATCACCCCATTTAATTATGAAGGTCAATATAAATGTCTCCAATTAAGTAAACTAGTCTTATACTCGTATAAAAAAAATGTATGACCCTAGTTTTAAAAACTTTGGGTTTCGTAATTATGTTCGACTTGTAACGCAAATATAATCCAACATGAAATTAAGTGAGAGATATATAAATTACAAAAATTTCAAATATTAAAATATCAATAATTATATTATAAATGTTAATTAAATTTTAGTAATTGTGAACACCCCGTTTGATCGCTTCGCAGGATCCGACAGGTACACATCGACCTGTGATTTAACCTGAATCGAATGAAGGTTTAATAAGAGTCACCACCAAGTTTTATGAGTACTTGAAATTTTTTGAGTTCACTTTACACCCTTAATCAAAAGAGCACAAAGCAAAATTGATAAAAGTGATTAAAAGCAAAATTGATAAGAGTAATTAAAGGTCTTAGACTCGTCCTTATCACTTGATTGAATGACTCTCGTGACCCATTGGATTCGGACATCCGTAAACCAATAGCTTTTGAGTAAGGGGTGAAGGTACGTGTTGCGAAGTTCATTATTTGAACACCTAACCCCGCTCGTTTCAATCACGGCCTCTACTAATCAAGTAATGGTTTTCAAAGGAATGCGTAGCTATGACGTTTATGAAATACAAACATCGTTTTACAATTATAATGTTAAGCATGTGGATCTTATTCTAGGTGGTTTAATGCATGGCAATACTACGTCGAAGTTATTATAGCAGGTAGGTTCACTTATTATAACATAAAATAAACAAACATGGTTTAGGAGGAGAGGGGAGCCATTGGGATCTATCCTATTACAACCCGTACATTTCATGCCGACAATCGACTCGAAATAATAAATTACAACTCGATCTATAGAAAAGTGGAATAACTATGAACCATAATTAAATTACATGACAACATTACAATAATTACAATAATTAAAGTACAACTATCGAATTAGACTATTAATAACTACAATTAAATTAAATAAAATAAATAAATAAAATAAAAAGGCTTCACATAAATTAAATACAACTTAGTTCTTAAGTTGGACCCAATCTGTTAGAACCACACTTGGTTGATGATGCCAAGTTTCATTGTCATTTAATGGTTTGCTTCTTAGTTATGATTTATAGCATTTAAAGCTCTCAATTATTTCTCAAGGATGGTGCAAGGATGATCAAAGATGAAGAAAGTCATAGCCTAAGTCGAATGTTGTAAACGAAGTAGTGTAACATTCTTAGTTTGTCAAGTGACTGCAAAACCATGCAACAGTGCACGTCACTGTGGCATTGTGTTTCTGATACAACGAAAGAAGAAATTTTCGAATGAGTTTATTTGTCAAAATACTCAACTATCTATTTCTAAATGATTTCTGATTTTCAAAGAAACAAATTACAAGTTTGAAAGAGAATTTGTTTAATTGAGAAGCTAAGCCTACTTGGTTATTAACCAAGTTCACTTGGTTAATAACCAATGGTCACTTGGTTAATAATCAATGGTCACAAGTAATTTATGGTTCATATAACAATTATGCAAACACACTTCTTTCTTTTCTGAAAAATGGACAGCTCTCTTGAGCCTCACAAATCAAATTGTACTAATGAGATTTTGAAATGATTCTTCATCATATTATTTATTTGATAAAAAAAAAATGGTGTGTTGGGTTCCTTCTTCACACACATCTTCCTCTATAAATAGCCTCACACTTTGTCATTCATAACCAAGACTTTGAAGAGCATTTATTGAGAAACTTTGCAAATCATTTCTGAGTTTAAGTCTTTGTTTTCAAGTGTTTGCAAAATCGTTTTAAGTTTAAAGTCTTCAATCGTTTTTCAAAAGAGATGTAAATCTCCATGTATCAGTTCGCTGCACTGTGACATCTAAGTTTGTTCCATGATCTCGTGTTTAAGTCTTAATTGTGATCTCCATGTTCATTAAGTGAACGATTGAGATTCAAGACTCTGTAAACCTGTGAGATAGAACACAAAAACTCTTGAAGCGGAGTAGCTTTAAGTTTGAGTGCAACCGGGGTTGGTTGGCGAGTTATTTTCATTGTAAGGGGTTTAGTAAGTTTGAGTAAATTTCTAAACAAGCAATAAAATAACATTGGACGTAGGCTTCGGAGTAGAAGTTGAACCAATTTAAAAACATCGTCTTGTTTGTTCATTTACTTTCACATTCCGCTGCGTACTATTTACTTACTGCTCATCTCGTTATTATGTATGTGCCACAATCTTCCATACTGTGACATATTGCATATTATCTCGATGCCTTGTCTGTGTCACAGTCCTTCATACTGTGACTTAGACCTGCTGTTACTTCTTGTGAACTTAAATTCAATTAAGCTTCTCAAGTCTTGTACTTAATTGTTCTTGCTTGTGTTATCAAATAAGCAAGTTAAATAAAAATTTTTAAAAGTACACCTAATTCACCCCCTCCCCCTCTTAGGTGTTAATCGTTCTTAACTCTTCACAATCTATTTAAATTATTTACCAAACCATATTTATTCAAATAGGATTAATAAACAATTGCAAAATAATAATAAAAAACTACATAAAATGCCGAGACCCGTGTAATGCACGTATCAGAAAACGATTCTGGCCATAACAGACCCGTGCACTGCACGAGTTGCTTTTATTGTTATTTACAAGTACTAACTCGAAATGCTTGAAATAAATAGTTAAAAAATCCAAATAAATTTTTAAAAATTATAAACTATAAAAATAAAACTCAAATGAGCTTTACAAAAATAAATTAATCATTTACAAATTTTAAAAAATATCACTCTAATCGGTTAATAACCTAAATTCAATACTAATTATCACAAGGTTATACAAAATATGATAATAAAAATTAGAATTTTATTCCACCTTAATTTAGATAATATTTTCTTCTACCTTGATCATTTAATATCATTGCACGATTAATTTTAAAAGTTATATTAAGTTATTCTTGTTATTTTCAATCTATCTAAAATGACTAAATAAAAGAAATAAAACAAAACCGGCTATAATAAAAACATGCATTAAGAATAAAAATACGACTAGGTTAGCTTCATTAGTTAAGTTACATTGATTGATTATGTTAGACGAGTTATATACACTACGAGATGTTAATTGCATAAAACAAAACTAAAAGATGTCTATGATAGACTAAATGCGATTTCTTTCTTATATCGACTTAATTTATCGAAATTGTCCACCTATTCATATTCATAGAGTAGGATTGATGATCAGTTATAAATAAATAAAAGAGAATGAATTGGTCGTGTGTCACACGCCTCAAAAGAAGTTGATTTGAAAGTTGGGTTTTAACCATTTAAGTCATCGAGTGTAGGTATATGGGTGCTAGCCACGCACATCTATATATACTAAACAAGAAGTGGTGGAAGAGAGATGAGTTAATTAATTGTAACAAAATTGATACATGTTATTTACAAGTTATGTTCTTTACTCCTTATGTCTAATGAGTCAAATTAAATCAACTAGTAGTCATGAAATTATATGAAGTATCGAATAATAAAGTCGGAATTTAATTCCAACTTAAAGTTGATCGAATACTCTTTTCTTTTCCAATCATACAACATCCTTGTCGAGTTAATTTATGTTAAAATTTACTCGTTATATTAAATGGAGTTAAGTTAATATGTTTACAAATTATACATGTGTCGAGTAAAGCAAAATAAAAGGGTCGATTTGAACCATTTAATAAATTGCCCTCTAAATAGAGAACCTGTCAAGAAGTGAGGAATACACCAGGCCAATCTAGCAATAATACTATATCCCCAAATAAAGCCAACACGAGTATTCAGAATGGTACTTTAACTCATACTTTGCTTGTTAGTGGTATATATTGTAGGTATGTGCTAAACTTGGTTAATGAGTATGAGGTAGTGTTTATATAAAGGATTTTGGAGGGTAGAAAATAGGGTTAGAAGGGGAAGAAGCAGTCGAAAGTATAGGCTACATGGTGGATGAGTTGATTATTATGGGCAATGGGCAATGGCGTTAGGTGTCAGCAGTAATAATGGCTCAAATACTGTTCCAAAATCGAGTTAAAATTCTCTTTTAAAACTTCGTTTTAAATGAAACATAAGACAATAATGACACTTAAAATTGACTTTTAAAGTCGAGCATAGAAAATCGAGTTAAGAATATATTTCAAAATCATAACTTTTATTCATTTGAAATTTAATTTAAAACGAGCGCCAAGGATTTAAAAACGAAGCTCGAAACAGACTTTCAAATAAAATAAAACCCTTCGGGTTAAAATAAACTAAAAATATACTTCCTCCAGTCAACTCAACTCTGTCATATTGTGTTTTGCACAAGTTTTAAGAAGCAAATAAATAGCCTTAAGACTTCCCACCTAAAATTACAATAGTTTGAATATCCAGACTTTTTCCCCGAATTAACATCACTTTCCAGAATTACATAAACTTTCCAGGAGTTCCAACCATAAATTACTCCTCATTCAATTACAAACAAACAAAAACACACTTTACAAACTCTTACATTAAAATTGTTCAGAATTACAATAAATTAAACAGTTTTACATTAAATTACATAAGCCAAAATGGGTTTTAAGTGTATGTCAAAAGAAATGAGGACCGGAGTAGCCATCTTCTTGCTTCAAAAGTCTTGCTTCAAAAGTCGAAATCTGTGAAGTTTCTCATGGTGTCATCAAGGAAGCAGTTGTGAGGTACAATGTCAAGGATAGAATTATTTCCATTATATGGAAACTTGCCAAAAAAAAAAACAAAGGTTAGTTGGTGAAAAATTAGATGTAAAGAGTGGACACAAATTTTCATTTAAGACGGGGCGATCCGTCTTAAGCTTAAGACGGGTCAAACCCTCCTCACATAGAGCAAGTAGGGAGGCAAGTGGGTATCAAATGGAGCCCCCCCCCCCCCCCCCCCCCCCCCCCCCCCCCCCCCCCCCCCCCGCAGCTCTTTGTGAGAGGATGGCAGGCAGCAGTGGTGTTTCTGTTGGAACAGTCCAGCCTTGGGTAGAAGAAGGCTTGCTTAAGCGTCATTCAAGCCCATTACATCCTAAACTAAGTGATTTACACAAGGAGCAAAGGGTAACGTACTCACTTAAGTCATTAGTAGTAAAACAAGTGGTTACAGATTTTGTTAATCTCAATACTATGCCAGTGACTGAAATAATGTTCACAGATATGAGCAACACAATCCACATGAATGAGAAGTGGTTCTACATTACAAGTGACAATGAAAAAGTGTATGTTGTGGTGATACGTGTCGTTTAGCGTATACAAATTAGTAATTCATAATACCTATCTTACATATCAACAATATTAACATATATATTTACGGAATGAGGGGGGGGGGGGGGGGGGGGGGGGGGTCATTTAGTGATTTAAATACGGTAACCTAAATATATATATAAGTGACACAAGCATCCGTTAACCTCAAAAATCCTAGTTTGGTTAATATTCCAGTTTGGTTGTTCACTCGTCTAGCAAGTATTCAATTCATAAACAAAGTAGGAGACATATTCACTACTTTCGCTGCTAATATTATTACTTTCACAATATCTCATGTTAATACTGTTACGTTCACTGCCCCTTCGGGTACTGTTGTTTCTTTGACTACTCCCGCTATTTTTACGGTTAAATTCACTAATCCCGTTAATTTTATCACACTCGTATATTTAAATAAATAAATTATATTTTTAAATCAAACTGTTAGCTAATTTTTCAGATCTGTTGGTCCTACTGTTACTTTTATTATATTTGGTGTCACTACGGTTACTTTCACAACTTCTGTTGTCATTATATTTTATTTCACTACATACTCCCGGATATAATACTATTAATTTCACTACTCCATTCTTGCTACTATGAGTTTCGCTACTCCCGATTCTATTATTGTTACTTTTACCTCTCAAATGGGTGATTACTATCATATTTATTACATCAAATGTTGCTACAATTATTTTCAATATTAATAGTTATTTTTTTTACTTACACAATTTTATCACGCTTATATATTTAAATAAATATATAAAATATGTGCATTAAATTTTTTGTTACTTAATTTTATCAAATTAAATTTTATATTATTTGATTATATAATTGTATTAGAGATATATATTTAAATAAATATGAAATATTAGACTAGAATATTATTTAAGAGCAATCATTATTATTTTCTTCTAAATAAAGTACAAATCTAGTGAATTATGGAATATTTTATCTTTTGTGAATCTTGATTTTATTTATATCTTTATAGGTTCCAAAATCGATTTTATTATATTTGTATGTTAGACAAATAACATCTTTATACATCTAAACTATGTACTCAGGGCCGGCCATAAGGGTGGTTTAGGTGGGCAAATGACAAGGGCCCAATACTGGAATGACCCAATGTAAAAAAAAAAAAAAAAAAAAAGTTGAAATGAGAGAAATGAGAGAAGTAAAAAAAAAACCTTTGGTATTTCTTTTCCTTAGTAAACTACTTTTCTTATGCTTTTTCCTTTATAAATACTTTGCACGGTTAATTTTTTTAACCAAATCCCAAAAATAAGAATCAATTTTACTTATAAAAATTATACGAGATCAATGCTTTCGTTCTTTAAAATTAGAATTTTTGAAGTGGAGGATATAGCTCGTTTGCTCGTTATTCGTCATCTCGTCGAACCATCTTTGTCATCTCAGTCAGTCAAAGAGTTAGGGGCTCAGGGAGTTCTAATTCCTTTTCTTCCTCAATTTTTATTTATTTAATTATTTTAATTCTTGATTTTTGATTGTTGAAACGTTTTTTGTGTTGTAATTTATCGTATTTTTGTGTTCATTACTAAAGTGGTTGTTAGCTTTTTGTGTTGAGGACTTTCGGTTGTATCGTTTTTGTGTTGCGTTTTAGCGGTTGTATCGTTTTTGTTTGTGAATTGTGATTCATAATTTATTTGTTGGTCATTTATGTAATTTGATATTATGTACTAGACAATGACAAATAATTTTTTTCAAGGGCCCAATTTTCGTATTTTGCCTAGGGCCTTGAAATGTTCAGGACCAGCCATGTATGTACTATATGAAATTTTATAAATTCGGGTTATATCTATAGTATTGATTGATTGAATGATTGTCTTGATTCTATATTAGATTAGCACAAATTCTCATTTCTGATAAGCAAATCTATCGCAAGTTTGCGACGGGTTAAATATTACCAATTTAAGGTAGATAAGACAAAAATAAAGTACCTCGAAAGTAGCATTATGTTTTATCTTATATACTCGTCACAATCGTCACAGGGGAGATTGACTATTAGATTAGATATGTACATAATTCTTTGACTTGGGGGAATGGAGATAAGTCAAGTGTTTCATTATGTTTGACTTGGATGAATAATACTCATAATGTTTTACCTTGACTGCGATTTAAATCATTTTTTAACCCTATTCATAATCTTGTATAAGCGTTTTCCCATGATATCTACGCTTTTAGTGCACGCACGGCGCAGCATCTTGTGCATCAAGTTTATGCTTCTTCAAATTAGGGTTGACTTTTCCCTGTTTATTTTAAGGTTTTGCTTTGTGTTACTAGTATACTCTTATCATCTTATGCCTCCTTACGTCGTAACCATTAAATGAACCAAACATTCCGCAAAGTGGTAGTCCAAAAAAAAAGTGAGGAATTACATGTATGCTACTCCCTTAAAATTGATTTTGGCTTTCTCCTACTTCTTATACAGGAAATAAGAGTTTAGTAAATTAGTTCTTATTAAAGTAATTAAGTTTGTATAAAAATACTCCGTACAAAATTTACATACAACTTAGAAGTTGTCTACTATGGGGGTAAGTTCAATATTTTGCAACTAAGTAGGTTCTCTCAGTTTATATGAAACTAGGTTTGGTTGTAAACATAAATTATAGGATCTTGATTAAAGCAATAATTACTGAAAGGTACTTACGTGATATAGCCATTAGATCTGATAATAAAATCACTTGAGAAAGATAAAAGATGAACCCTTATTGTTTTACCTTCTCCTGCCTTCTTTATTCTCTAATTCACTTTCTTTATGTGTGTTTCTTAATATGAATGAATTAGCTTAAAGCACAAACAGGTGTTACTTATATAGAGAGGTGGCAGGAGGGGCTTAATAAGATAAGTGGGCCTGATATGTTAATGGCCTGTAAACATTAACCGTAATCCACTTAAACTAGGACTCCTAGTAAAAACCCGAAACAATATATTTAACCGTTATTAATTAAGGTGACTGACATCGGTAATTAGGTCCACATAACAGAGAATTAAATAATAGTTCTTACATTCCCTCACTTGGACCATATTACTGATCAAAACATAATGTCACGCTCAAGTATAACATAAGACGCGTAGACGGTTAAATGAACACATAATGGGTTTATCTTAATTACCCTGATCATCCCTGAACAACTGGTTGAGTCATGACGGAGACACTACTATAAAAGAGAAGTGGTCCTTCCATGTACTACATACCAATCACTTAGAATAATCAGTCTGTACAAGGAGCAAACATAATCCCCAAATAATGTCCTTGAGGAAAAGGACCGATTCTGTTAATCGTGCAACAACAATGTATACAATAACAATAATACGATACAGAAAATTGTTCGGAAATCATCATCACAATAAAACATAAGTCGATTAATCAAAACATAAGTGTCATCATTACAAAGCACTAGTATGATCCAAACATAACCGAAAAGCCTTAATGATTATCCTCCAGACCCATATCAATAGCATGCTTCAAAAATGTCTTTGGAGGTAATCCCTTAGTTAAAGGATCTGCTATATTAGCACTAGTCATAATGTGCTCAATTGACACAGTGTTTTTCCGAACTTCCTCCTTAACTGACAAGTATTTCATTTCCATTTGCTTTATTCCTTTAGAATACTTGTCATTCTTCGAAAAGAAGACAGCTGCGGTATTATCACAATAAATTCTCAACGGCCTTGCAACAGAATTCATAATGCTAAGCCCTGAAAGAAAATTCCGCAACCATAAAGCTTGAACAGTAGCCTCAAAGCACGCTACAAACTCAGCTTCCATAGTGGATGAGGCAATAATTGTTTGTTTAGCACTTTTCCAGGAGATTGCTCCCCCAGCTAAAACAAACACATAACCAAACGTGCTTTTCCTTGAGTCCACGCATCCTCCAAAATCTGAGTCAGCATATCCAATAACCTTAAGCTGATCAGTATGTCTATAAGTGAGCATTTTGTCCCTTGTTCCCTTCAAGTACCTTAAAACCTTCTTAGCTGCACTCCAATGACCCATTCCAGGATTGGACTGATATCGACCCAACATACCTACTGCAAAACTTATGTCAGGTCTTGTGCAGACATGCGCATACATTAAGCTTCCAACCAGAGATGCATAAGGAAAGTTTTTCATGGTATTTCGTTCTAGCTCAGTCTTAGGACACATACTTAAGCTGAACTTATCCCCTTTCTGAATAGGAACATCATTGGGATTACATTTTACCATGTTAAATCTTTCTAAAACTTTACTCATATAGGCTTTCTGAGACAACCCTAATGTCCTTTGTGATCTGTCTCGAGATATTTCCACCCCGATCACATAGGACGCATCTCCCATATCTTTCATCTCAAAGTTGCTTGATAGGAAATCTTTAGTTTGACGTAATAGTCCCAAATCACTGCTTGCAATAAGTATGTCATCGACATATAAGACCAAAAATGCAAACTTACTCCCCCTGATCTTCAGGTATATACACTGATCAACAGTGTTTTCTTGAAACCCAAAGGAGGTAATGGTATTATGGAACTTAATATACCATTGTCGAGAAGCTTGCTTAAATCCATAAATGGACTTCTTTAATATACAGACTTTGTCCTCTTTGCCATCAATAATGAAGCCTTCAGGCTGAGCCATGTAGACTTCTTCTTCCAAACTCTCATTCAAGAATGCCGTTTTCACATCCATTTGATGTAGCTCTAAATCAAAATGAGCTACAAAAGCTAAAATGATCCGTAATGAATCCTTCTTAGAAACTGGAGAGAAGGTTTCATTATAATCAATGCCTTCTTTCTGATTAAAGCCTTTAGCTACCAGTCTGGCTTTATGTCGTTCAATTTTACCCAAGGAGTCGCGCTTGGTCTTAAAGACCCACTTGCAGCCGACAACCTTATGACCTACTGGTAAATTGACCAACTCTCAGACCTCATTCTTAGCCATAGACTCCATCTCATCTTTCATGGCATTAATCCATTTATCAGAATCATCACAATTCATAGCTTGTGAAAACGTAACCGGATCATTATCAATACTAATGTCAAATTCACATTGTTGTAGATATATATAGTCATTTGAAGTAGTTGGCTTTCTAGGTCTTGTGGACCTTCTTAATACTATTTCAGGAGTTGTATCAACAACTTCAGTGGCAATGTTATCATTCGGGAGTGGAGGGTCATCAACGTTAGGTTCCACAGTATTGACTGGGTCAACATTATCATTATGTGGAACTTTATCAATTGAAACTGGGGGCAAAGAAGCTGGAATTGCCACCCTAACTTCATTGACTATGACATCCCTTACCTGATCACTCCCACTAACTTCGCCATTCTCAAGGAATTTGGCATTTCCGGTTTCCACAATTCTTGTTTTGTGTGTAGGACAGTAAAACCTATACCCTTTAGACTTTTATGGATAGCCGATAAAGAACCCACTAATGGTTCTTTGATCGAGTTTCCTTTCATGTGGATTATAAATGCGTGCCTCTGCTGGGCATCCCCATACATGCAAATGTTAAAGACTCGGTTTCCACCCTTTCCACAGTTCAAATGGTGTTTTTGAAACTGCCTTACTGGGGACCCGGTTTCCAACATACACAGCAGTCATAAGGGCATGCATCCACAACTTCATGGGTAAGTTGGTATTACTCATCATTGTCCTCACAGCCTCTAATAGGGTTCGATTACGCCTCTCAGCTACACCATTCATCCATGGTGAACCAGGAGTTGTGTACTGAGGGACAATACCCAAACTTTCAAGGAATTTTGCAAAGGGACCAGGATGTTGTCCTGATTCATCATATTTGCCATAATATTCACCACCTCTATCTGACCTTATGATTTTCACTTTCTTTCCCAATTGCCTTTCCACCTCCTTAATGTAAACCTCTAAAGCGGTTACTGATTGAGATTTTTCATGCAAAAGGTAAAGATAACAATAACGTGAATAATCATCGATAAAGGTGATGAAATATTTCTCTCCGCTCATGGAGGGAACATCAACTGGACCACAAATGTCTGTATGTATAATTTCTAATAGAGCAGTGCTTCTTGTGGACCCTTTCTTGGTGTGTTTGGTTTGCTTACCTTTAATGCATTCCACACACGTCCTAAAATCCGTAAAATTAAGAGAAGGTAACATATTGTTTTTAACCAATATGTTCATTCTTTCTTTTGAAATATGGGCCAAACGTTTATGCCACAAGAAGGAGGAACTTTCATTAGATCTTCCACGTTTCGAACCAACATTATTATGCAGAGAAACATTATGAGAAACACAAAGAGATTCTGAAAACAATGTCTAAATAAATACGATATAATCCGTTTTCTAAAATCCCAGAACCAACAAAAATATTGTCTCGATACATACTGAAACAACCTTGTCCAAAACATAATTTAAAACCATTATTATCTAACTTAGAAACTGAAATTAAATTGCGTCCGAAGGAGGGAACATAAAGTGTATCCTCCAAAATCAACTTAAATCCAGTGTTTAATTCCAAGTTAAATCTTCCAATGACTTCTACTGAGGCTTTTTCTTTATTCCCCATGTATAAGGAGGCTTCATTTGGATTTATGGTTCTTGTCGTAAGGAATCCCTGCAAGGAATTCGAAATGTGTACATTAGAGCATGTATCTAGCCACCAAGTGTTAGAAGGAACTTCAACATAATTTGATTCGAAACATACTAAAGCCAAAGGCTTACCCTTCTTTTCGAACCAATTCTTACGCTTTATGCAGTCTTGCTCAAAGTGCCCAGGTTTTCTACAGAAAAAGAAACTTTTCTGCTTCTTAATTTCCTTCTTTAAGCCAGATGCAGACGGTTTATCAAAAGGGCTTGGCTTAATGCCCTTCCTATTTCCAAACTTACCTTTAGATTTTCCGCTTACATGATGCACATGATGTGCCTGGGGTAAACCACCATTCTTACTTGAGGAATCAGCCTCATCTTTCTGTTTGATTCTTGCTGCTTCCTGAACCAGTTTATTGGTCAATTCATTAACACTCCAAATTTCTTTAACGGTGTTGTAATGAAGGTGAAAAACATCAAACTTATATGGCAGAGAGTTGATTATAAACTGGGCGAGGAACGGATCCTCAACTTTCATGCCCAGTTTTCCCAACTTAGCTGCCAGATTCGTCATGTGCAACACATGCTGCTGCATAGTGGTGACATTCTCATTATACTTAGCAGTGGTAAGTTCAAACATAAGTCTTCCAGCTACCGCTTTATCGGTAGTCTGAAAGCGTTCCTTAATGATTTCCATGTACTTACTGGCTGTAGTACAGCCTGTCTCCGAAATGGAGGACTTAATGTTTGGTGCAGTGGTAAGTCGTAAGAACTTTAAGCAAAGACTGTCACATTTCTTCCACCAGTTATACTCATCAAGTACTTCTTTACTCGCATCAGAAGCTGGTTCAGCAGGAGCTGTTCCATTAAGCACCTGATCAAGTTCAAGAATACCTAAATAGAACTCGAGATGCTCCTTCCATTATGAGTAATTAGTACCATCAAAATGTGGCACTGCTTGGACACAGTTATTGAGGGAGCTTTGCAATGGTACTGCATTATGAACAATGCTTAGAACATTAGGCTTTGAGTTTATCACACAATAACAATTATGACTAAGACTTGAAACTTAAATGAGTAACTCATAAGCATTCATTAAGCAAGTGCAGTATATGTGGACAACCTACGCATGCTTAATTACATAATCAAGTATACTCTCTTTAATGAGTGTTTCACTTTAATGTCAGGTTACCTGTGGG